>JAQFZQ010003191.1:0-11393 GCA_034696005.1 Glomeris marginata | reverse complement strand
CCAGATTTATACCATTATCGAGGCCAATTGAATTCCATCTTTGAAACCATGCATTTTAGAACCCTAGCTTAAATTGGAAAGTTGTAGAGCATCACCTGACTAGTCAAGAAAACGCGTTAGAGGCCTGTTTTGGCTAAGCACAACCGCGTACGGAGCGCCACCGTTTCTATGTGTGCATTACAGATCAATGATCATACTTAGTGAGTCAAATGCAATTTAGTACAAAAACCATATTTTCCAGTTAAAGTTTAATGAATTATTACAAATGTATTTTACTCACCTTTTCCGTGCCATCAGAAATCATCTTTTCCACATAGGTCATAGCTGATACAGCATAGGGTGTTGTTGGTCTGAGCTCACAGTGAGAAATGACTTGGTATGTGTGTGCTCTCAATTTATATCACACAGAACAATAGAATTCTAAACTGGTTAGAACCGGGTGATTCTAAGAAATGTGTTTTTCCCCTCGTCAAATGTGATGACACTTAAGTCTGTTCCATGACTGTTGATGACTCATCGGGGAAAATAAAACATTACCTTTTCTACTTTCTGATATCTCTGCAACGTTCTTGGTCTTTAAACTGCAGTTTAATCATTTTTCGAGGCTGCATGACCCTTTGCTTCATCTAACGGTATTACGTCAGTAGGGCGGCGGCTGGTGGCGCAGTGGTTAGAGCACTCTCCTTGTACCTCCGTGGGCCCAGGTTCGATCCTGAGTCCAGCATTTGCAAAGGAGTTTTCTAGTTATCCTGCCAGTTTGCGATAGGTTTTCTCCGGGGCCTCCGGTTTCCCCCATCTTCTAATTAACTAGAACATCTTCATAGGGATTTGCTGTGGGCCCTGGAAATTGTGCATTAAATATGCTTGCACTGCAACCCATACGGGTCTACGGACTACGGGTTAGCATGCTTGCTTGCGAGTTGAAGTATTGTAGGTTATGAAAATGGGCCCCCGGGTTAAAACACTATATAGTGCGCTCTGCCTGTGTATATGACCCGTTAGCATCAGGATTATTATATCATTATTATTATTACGTCAGTAGGACTTGCACACTGCCGGAGCCGCTCAGATGAATTTCAAGTTGGAATATCTGAACTGCAGTCATTCAAGTTCTGTTGTAGAAAAATCAATGTCTTGCGTGCTGGATTCTCTAGACATTTCAAAACACCCTTCATTATTCAGAGGCGACAATTAACCATAATTTATTATTGTAATATATGCACATCATCTGCTCCAGTCGCAGCTGCTCCTTTCTTCATTATTTGCACATATACTTCTTTCTTCCTGAGAAAAAATACAGCCTAACACATTTCGAATTCTATTATTTTGATATGCATGTGAACACGACTCACTTTTTTACCTTCCACCATTATCTTTACTTACATGAGATTTTGCTAGATCATCTACTGTATGTTTCCTTAAAGGCACTAGCACTTGCAAGGTTCAATAGAGTTTTCTTTAAAACAGTCTCTTTTTATGGGTGAGCAATTCCATGTTAAGCCAAACAGTCCTCAATACTTGTCTTTGTCCAATGTTTTGGGGCATTTCATCACCTTCCTCGAATGGTACGAAGCATTATCCATAACTATTACTGTGCCTTTGCAAAGCGTAGGGAGAAGCTGCTCACTGAACCACTTTTCGAAGTTGTAACTAACGATCTATGTCAGCATGATAGTCAAAATGTCCAACACGTTTTTTTTTACTGCTGTACAGATTAAGCACCGCGGACCCAACCTTTTTCATCTACAGCATGTACAATTATAAGCCTTTCACCTTTTCCGATTGTCTGACATTTGCTTTTTTATGCAGCAGAACAATCTAACCAGCCACTTAAATTTTGTCGTCAACGTTGAACCATGTTTCGTCAATGTATACAAGTTCATGCCCTTCTCACCTGCTGAATATGTTATTCATAAACTACATATACAGTAGTACAGTTGATCTCCGACGAATTTCATTTCAGCAATAAGATGGCTGAATTGCACACATGTTTACATGTGCCTTGGCCCATATATGAACGCAAATAACCATTTAAAGCATGTGAATTATATGCTAGGGACCAAAATGTCATTCCCCTATTTAATGGAAATAGGGAACAATATGTCATCTCTATTTAAACATGCATCTTGGAAATGTAAAAGCTCTTACCCAATGAGAGTCGGTCAGTTGCATAATGAGACTATTGCAATATTTGTTAAACAGTACATTACAATAACAAAACGCAAAAACACAAATAAGTACTTCTTCCAAATTAAAAAGATAAGCAATGTCTGCATGACAGAAACTTTCTGTTCAGCAAATACCTTTTGCAGGCTGGCAAGTAAATGAGATTAAATATAGGAATTTGATGGTGATAATATAGGAAATTGAGAAACAGAATACAATAAATTATAGAAACACATATTCACAATTGACTAATTGTAATAAATGCACAGGCTAGCTGGTAAGTAAAATGAGACTGAAATATACGAATCCGAGGGGGATAATATAGGGGAATATAGACACTTGAGGTACATATACTATATTAAACGTTTAGAAACATTGCATTTAAATTTTCAGGAACTTTCACATATGACTAACTCCACTTCATGTTAAAGAATAATAAGATAGCTGCTTGGCAGCAGCACCAAGTGGGCAGCATGTGCACCTTCATGCCAATTGTTCACATTTTACAAAATATTGTTATAACTAAAGTTGGTCAGATAAAATCATGGATTCAATTGTAGCTAATATTGGAGATGATCTTTCAACCACTGCAAACCTTGCATCTGTATTTTTAATGGCCATTTGTAGAATAATGCGACCAAAAGTGTACTTCAGAAGCTGCTCTGACCAAAATAAAATAGCTACAGGCTTGAAAATTTTGTGAATGAGTGGAAAAGCATTTTTGTTTTGGGAAACGCGTTTTTCACTAATAACTCAAAAACTATTAAAGATATCAAAAGTTGGATACGTAGTGTTGTGTGGAATAACATGCAGAAAATTAATCTGAAAACCAATTTTAATTATCTACTCCTGGTAATTAGCAGTAGCGAACATACTACCGGAAAAATGCCCAAAAGTAGCCAATATTCACAAATTATTTCCCAGGTCGCTATAAACCGCACAATTGCAAACTATAGCTCAAATAAAAGAGCGTTTTCGAACTATTAAGCTTAATTTTATCGTGATCGAGGCCCCTGCTGACCATGAGCAGTGCCGATTTTCCGAACTCCATTTTTTGAAGCTCCGAAAAACATCATTTATCACCAACCACCCACCGATGCGCCTAGTCTCGCCTTAAGAGGAAAGGAAAAAGTCTCAAAAGCTGAAGGAGAAAGGGAAAGATGGAGTTGAATATAAATAGCCAGGGAGGAAATGATGAAAAGCATAAAGAATTTAAAGATTGGGAAATACCCGGGGATAGATGGACTGGAATATGAAGTGTGGAAATTTGCCAACACTAAAATTATTGATGATTTGGAGCATGTATTAAATGAGGTATGGCAGTCAGGGAGAATCCCTATTCAATAGATGAAGGCAATTATAGTGACTTTCTATAAAAATGGGAAAGAAAGTATGACAGCAAATTATAGAAGAATATCACGGCTTAAATTTGTGACTGAATGAAAGATTATCAGAATGGGCTGAGAATAAAAAGAAAATCCCTGAAAGTGAAGTGGGTTACAGAAAAGGAAGGGGCACAGGAGATAATATTTATGTGTTACATATTCTGATAGAGAAGCAACAGTTAATGAAAAAAGGGAAATAATATGCCTTTTATTTACATTTTAAAGCTGCTTTTGATTTAATAGATCGAGAGGAGTTAAAAAAAGTTTGAAAATAATTTTAGTGGGTTTGAAAATGTTGTACAGTATTAAAAAAATCTATAAGAAAACTGAGAACCAAGTGAGAATGGCTTCAGTGTTAATCACATAATTTTGACATATAAGGGGCAAGACAGGAGTGCCCACTAAGCCCTTTACTGTTTAACCTGTATGTAGCAGAAATAGAAGAAATTATGACAAGAAATCAGAATAGGGGGGGGGACAATTATAGAGGGGCAAAAGATGAGGGTGTTAGCTTACGCAGACGTTATGGTAGTGTTAGCGGAGGCTCTAGGAAAGTATTATAAGAGAAAGAAACTACAAGTGAATGATAAAAAGCCAATAATACAAATTGTCATGCGTAGTCTGTTGGCATTTTACTGCAGTTGCAGGGATAGATGGGTTATGGATGATATGCAATACTGGATATTTTTGTCTTCCAACGGATGTCATTTTCCTCTTCCAAAGAGTGGTGTGGCTTGTTGAAGGGAGAGGTGTGCACTAACTTAGGCTGTGTGTTGTGGATGCACCTGGTCCTGCGAATAGCGCACTTTTTGTAACTTCATTGATTAGACAAATCCTCTTCTGTTTTGGAAAGGAAAAGTCCAGATCCTTTGCCTTGAAACTGGGAATGTTTTCAATAAGGGTGGATGCCACTGATTTGGGCCACATGTACAGGCCAATGCCTTGCTTTTCCTCACAATTAAGTCAGCATCATATAGTATTGATGCCACGTGTGAACAAGCCTCCCCGCAGCCAGCCTGAGCTGTCAGGATGCAGCCATTTTTCTTCACTAAACTCCACATTTTCAGATAAACTTTGAGAGTGCTTTACAATCCCAAACAGGAGGAAACAACCATTAGGTAGTTTTTGTCTTGAGAAGCTGAATCCAGCGACTGGTCAGGAAGTTGGGTCCGACCAAAATGCTCTTGTGAGCTTTCCGTTGCACCTTAGTGAACATATTTGTTTCATTGATCAGGTAGTCTGAAATATCAATTTTACAAACCTGTGGAAATCATTAGGATCTGGATTGCACATATCACAGCACTGCACATCACATGGATCCACATCGCAGCACAAATTGATCTTGAGGTCATACTTGCGCCTGACAACGCCTACCAGGAATGTGTTTTTGTACCCAGTGAAGAAAGCTGCTTTATCGGCTGTGGACATCTTTAATGATTTTCCAGCTAAATAAGTAACGCACCACAAATTCAAGATACAGACATTCTGGTATAATTATCTGCATCTCACAAATTGTGTACAAGATTAAATTAGAGTTAATATTATTATACTGGAGGAGGAAACTGTGTAAGACGTGCATAACATGTTACATGATAACATGCAAAATAATAGTCTTTTACAAGAGAAAATTACGCACAATTGTGCATGATAAGACAGCATTTTATGAAAAATTATTTAGTACAGAAAATTTGCACATATAATTGTATTTGGCAAATATTTACAATCGTGCATAATGCTGCAGAACATACTTGCAAACCATTTTCTGTTTGAAGTTAAGTGTAATGTTCTGCAAAATTTGGCATAATGTGTATAAACGTTATGGATAAAATAGAATAAATTGTATGCATAATTATGCAAAAAACAAGTTGCTGTCATTTCGTGTAGAAGCCGCACAATTGTGTGATTGTTGTGTCCATTAATGCCAAATTTCAGTTGCAAAATGTCAATTTATTTTTATATTATTCTTAAATACTGTTGTGCAAAATTGTGTCTGCCTTAATTACATATATGTTTTAAGCATGCTCAGTTTACAAAAATATTTATGAAAACTGAGGTTTTGCTTACCAAGCATGCAGAATTCTTTGGTGTAAAATGGTAAACTTGGTCGAAGTATAGCGCCGACGCAAAACACCTGATCTAGCTGTGAGTGCAAAGACGGTTCACATACTGCGCATTTTAGGGTTATGCTGCTTACGTCTAGTACATTCCAACTCTGTCTGAACCGATTAATCGCCTTGCAAGCAGACGATGTCCCCAGAAATGTCATGATTTTGAAATAAATACGGAACGGATTTCACCCATATTTACACCAAATGAGGTTGACAATACAAGAAAACTAATTGTCGCAAATTCGTACGTTTATCTGCCTTATACGCGATTTTGTCATCGGTATGACACGAAAATGCGTTTTTCCTATGCAAATTCGACCGTTTTCGGCAACGTTGGAATTTGCGCCATTCTTGCGAATAAGCACTATTTGTGGTCATTGAATCAAATTCTTTTAATGTATAAACCCTCCCTACAAAACCCTGATTGGGTATGAAATAAATACCTCTAATTACAATTAAAGGTATCCGCAAATTGCCAATCAGACATAGAGGTGCTGCCAGGTGCTGCAAGAGCCTTTATAGATCGATCACAAAGGTGGTTGTAAAAGCATTGGAATGTCCGGGTAAAGGTTTAAAATGAAAATACGAGGATCATTTCAAAAGTAAGGGCCGATTGAGTAGAAATCAAAAATCAATTAACGGAAAAATATATCTCGGTTGTTTCAAACAGTGTACTACAGTGTACTACAGTGTAGTCGTTATAATTTTTCAAGCTCTTTGGAAGCCTTAACAAATGTTTTTCAAGCCCGTAGAATAAAATTCTGCTGCCTGGAAGTTCAACCAGTCCACCACTACCGTTTTCAACTCATCATTGACGGATTTCAACAACTTTAGGGGTTGCTGGATTTTGCAACGATGTGCACTTAAGACAAACATCAGCAGGTTGAAAACTTGATCACTAGGTGGCCAATCAGTTGATGTTGCTGTGTATGTGCAATTTGTTTATGGTCACTTGCCAATTTCGGTCACTACTTTTGGATTTTGTAATTCCTAGGCAGTGGATTTTTTTGTGGGAAGCTTGAAAAATATTTTTTTACATTGTCCAAGGGGTTTCAAAAATTATAATGACTACGCTGTAAAATAAAGTGGTGTTGTATATGTTTGAAACAACAAAAACATATTTTTCCGTTAATTGATTTTAGATTTGTGCTCAATACGCCTTTATTTTGAAATGCCAATTTTAATGTTTTCCATGCCTCAATTGTGCAAACCGTAAGCTAAACTCTATCCAGAGTTTGGACAGTTCATTGGTTTGAATGAGGAGTAACGGCCATTAAACTGTTCTTCCGTGTTCCCCTCCCCGTTGGGTGAAAGTTGACTCGCCTGTGCGTGTAATACGGCCAGTCTGATTTCACCAACAGGGGATGTGATGAGCGCAGCAGTAGCACCTCTATGTCTGATGGGCAATTTGTGGATAGAAACAATAGATTTGATTTTCAGCAACATTCGCATACATATGACTGCATGGCAGCAGCGCCAATAGCTGTTTTGGTATCATGGACAATATATTAAGTTTCTTTTGTCAGGTTTGTTTTATAAGATCTTTATTGCTGTTTATATGCTCCTAAATGGCACATAGTGATTGTACTGTATTTGATTACATGCATTGCAAGCAAATAATTTTAGGGCAATCAACACACACAGTATTACATTTGCAACATGCTTTCTGACTCCTTTTATCACACTTCAAGAGTTGCACTGTTCAAACGTTTTACTCTGTTGACACTAAAATAAGCATTGAGGGAGAATGTCCGTGGTGAGGAGCAATTATGGTCCAATGACCGCCAAATATTACTTTTGACAGTACTCCATCCAACTTTGTACAGAAATGTCTGCTACTCCAGCAAGGGCTATTATTTATGAATGTCAATCTTCTGACAATTAATTGAGTGTCATAAGAGTATGTATGAATTAAATTAAGGTCTTCTGAAGAGTTCTTCTTACCTATGTTTTGAAGGGTGTTGAAAAATTGACTGTAAAATGACGATTTGAATGTCGAAAACGGCATATTTGAACAAAAATTATCCACTGAGATACAACCAAACTAAAACACGGTTTTTGAATTCTGGTCGCGCATGCGCACTTGCTGACGATGACGTAATCACGTCTAACCTCCTTGCTTCGACATAGGCGGGAATGCAGTACTGGAGGGTGGAATGCAGTAAATTCTATTTTGCCCTCCAAGGATTCTCCAATCTGCTCCAATTAATTTCTAAGAAACTACTGCATGGAAAAATTTCAAACTTTAAACTACAATTAGGTATGCTGCAACCTGTTTATTAAAAATGTTTAGACGAAATCCGTATTCACGCAAATGGACTAGTCAGAAGACCTTTAAGTTTCTTTAACCACAAAGTAGGTTTCACTGGAACCTACATAATTACAATCTGTGTCTTTCCTAAAACTATTCTTGGTGTCATATGTGAGAATTCTGAAATCTTCACTAGAGAATGTAATTTGTATTAATTAGCAAAATAAAAAAAAACATTTGACAATGCAACAAATTATCTATTTATTATACATTTATCAGCTTTTTTCAATCACCCCTTATCAGCTTTTTTCAACCACTCCTTCAGTCGATTGTTGTGCTTGATCACACTTTAGTTGATATGGCAAATTGGACAACCATCCTTACCTGAAGAAAGCTAAAAAGCAAAGCCTGTGTCTGCAAAGCGTCAGTAAGAAGCGGAAATAACGTGATTCGCCATTTTATGTCCATATATGGTCATTTCCAAGCAAACCTACTGTGGAGATTATATGTACAGCGGCCATACTGCGATTTTGACTTTGAATTGCATGATGGTTAAAGAATGTAAGTCATCATCGTCTCATGGTGTGTGTGCGCACAAACCATAAGCGAGTTATCACGCATCCTTCATCTTGCAAATACTCCAACACAGTGTTACTTGTTGCACTGGCTGTTCCAGCTGACCAGTGCGTTGGGGATCACAATGACGCTATTGTCACGTGGTCATTACACCATCGACGTCCTCGTCGCGCTTGCCGTTACTACTACTGTCTTCGGGATGTACCATGTGATCTGCAGCAACATGAGTTTGAGGGTCTCTCTTGGATGCATTGCGAGCAGGATGTCAGGCCTGTTCTGAAAATAACATTTGTGTTTCTATTAGGTACCCACAGCGAATAACCATCTCGCAAGTGTGTGGCGGTACTTTTTGTTCAGGTACTTTGAGAAGAACATCAACGCTGTAGTTCCGATGCAGTTGAGTGGCCGTTGCCGTGGCCGAAACGCTTCAAGAGGAGCCCTACCGTTGTAACCGTGAATTTTCCAAATTAAATTTTTCCTCAAAATGAATATTGTGTGGTCTGCAATTAAACTTATTTTATTTGTTAAATTACTTATTTAATTTGTGATATTACTTATTTAATTTGTGATTCATTTATTTAATTTGTGATTTACTTATTTAATGTGATTTATTTAATTTGATTTACTTATTTAAGCTCATTTACTTATTTAAATGAACTTATTTAAATTGTGTTTTACTTATTTTATTTATGATTTACTTACCGTAAACCGGGGTGGCTTTGTCCAAGTGATGTCAAATTGTACCACCTGCTGTAAAAAGATGTGGCACATTGTGACGTAAATATCATGATCTATTCCTACAAAACATAAATATGGGATCATTCTCTGATATGTTGACTTGCATTCAGGCTTGTTTTCAGATTTTTATTGTGTTCCGAACATAAGGAAAAAAAATCAAAACTGCGATCATGTAAATTCAAGTTTCAAAAACACTCCCAAACTTTATTTTGTGGGAGACATTTTTCATGGCCTGCAATTATGTGAATTTTATGTGACATTCAGCATTGATCTGGGACCTCACTGACCAAATTTGATGAACTTTTATTGAAAACAGAAAATACAGTTACGGATAATTTGTTGTGGGGCGGTATTATACCACAATTTGGGGTGAAATTGCACCAGTTGATAACAGGCGGTGCAGGAAGCCAATAGGTCCACAGCAAACCTCGACTTTCTCATAACTTTGGAGAGCGGTCCCATTTTGATGAAATCCGTGAGAACGATTCTCATTGGTCGGATTTCTACGGCTAGCCGCAAAATATCTGCCCAGTTTGAACCTCTTGCGACAGCCGCAAGTCAGCCGCAAGTGACGTCACAAATCAAAAGCGGCAGGCCGAGCGTCGCTGCCGCGTATATGGAAATGTCGCAGCCGCAGCCGCTTCGCAAATCGCAGCCGCAACGCAACGGAATCGCCTATATGGAAACTAGGATTTAGTTTATTTAAATAAATAAATCACATATTAAATAAGTAGATCACAAATTAAATAAGTGGATCACAAATTAAATAAGCAATATCACAAATAAAATAGGTTTTAGTGCAGACCACACAATATTCATTTAGAGGAAACATTTAATTTGGAAAATCCACAGTTACAACGGTACGGCTCCTCTTGAAGCGTTTCGGCCATGGCAACGGCCACTCAAATTCCATCGGAACTACAGCGTTCACGTTCTTCTCAAAGTACCTGAACAAAAAGTACCACCGCAACCTTGCAAGATGGTTATTCACTGTGGGTTCCTAATAGAGAAACACAAATGTTATTTTCAGAACACGCCTGACATGCTGCACGCAATGCATCCAAGAGAATCCCTCAAACACATGTTGTTGCACATCACATGGTACATCCGGAAGACAATCGTTGTAACGCTAAGCGTGACGATGACGTCGATGGTGTAATGACCACGTGACATTAGCATCATTATGATCCCCAATGTTTTGGTCAGCCGGAACAGCCAGTGCAACAAGTTCCACGGTGTTAGTGTATCTGCAAGATGAAGGTGAAAACTCGCTCATGGATCGTGCGCACACACACCATGAGACAATGATGACTTATATTCTTCAACCATCATATGATTCAAGGTCATAATCGCAGTATGGCCGCTTATCGACAGACCGAAGCCGCTGAGAAGTTGCAAAACCCTGTTTACGATCGCGATCTGACACATGGATGTGTTTGCCTGGTGAAGAGATGCAAGCAGCAAAATGAACAATGGTCAAATACTAATACAGTACAGTTAAACCTATTTATAACGACTGCTTTGGAATTACTTTTGGCGAACAGACGTATGTGTTGCTGGCCACGGGCACTTGCGTTACGGACATCGCAAAACTCCGCATAAGAAAAAGTACACTGACAATGAAGAAAAACCATCTCTGGATGATCCACCTGCAAAGAACAAAAGAATTAAACTTGGGGCCACTTTGGGGAGGGAAAAAGAGTATAGAAGCCTTTCCTTTACCAATGCCTGTGAAAGGATATCACAATATCTCATACAATCGTGTTCCACATTGTTAAGTGGTCTGAAATGCCCAGTGCCCAATCCTGTGCAGGGATGAACCTGAAAAACAGGTCAGGCAATCGTGGCACCATTGTGCGATCTGGCACCCACTCATGCACGATAGCTAGAGACGTTGTTGTGGTCACATAACTGATGAAGCTGTAACGGCCCGGTGCCATTACTAGCCTCTAGTTCCCGCACAGTGACGTAAGCATGGACAAGTGGCACGTAAACACGTCCCACCCCCCGCTGGGAAAACGGCGATCGTCATATCGATCGCAAATAACCGGAAGCGCCGTTGGGCACGTTCGCTTCCTCCTCCCGGTGGTGACGCTTATCTCGCAGGTCGGCCGCGCTCCCCTCGTCAAGAGTGGACCCGGTCCGACCGCGTGTATATAAGGCGTGGAG
>JAQFZQ010003190.1:0-11395 GCA_034696005.1 Glomeris marginata | reverse complement strand
GGTTTAATTTTTAGGACAACGCAAATAAACCCATAATGGTGCATTTTTAAACCATTTGATTTTAGAGTGTATGTATATTGGTAGGCCTATGCATTTTTGTATAGGATTTTCCACACCTATTTCCGCATAATTAGATGCGCACTTCCGGTGTAAGTATGGCGATCGTCTTCAGAGGCAATTTCCTCTTTTAGAAGACTTCCTGCGATTATTTGACTTACATCACGACGTGTCCATCAACTTCTTCAAGATATGGCAGGAAGTTGAAGGCAGTGCAGTAGGTTTTTGGGCCGGAAAAACGGTCCCTTTACTTCAACAATTTTTCCCAACCCCTTGAATTATCCCCTTCAATGAATTTCAATTAATTTCTTAGTTCAACTAACCCTTTCTATAATAGCTGCAACAATTAACTCTTCGAATTTTATGTGACTATATATATTTAAAGCAATTTCAGCAACTGTTTTGCTATATTTTACAATGGACCAATTTCTTTTCAATTTGTGACAATGGCCTAAATAATGTGACCTATAATTTTTCAATTATTGGGGAAGTTAATAGAACCCATGGTAATTGTGTAATAAGCCTAACAGCCTCTCATGATAGGCCTACTATATGGATGAAAACCTTGATATCTGTCAAGAAATGGCCGTGGTGATTTGCACAGATTGAATAATTGGAGAATTTTGGAGGGCACGCGTGGTCCTTGCGCATGCGCAGTGCTATTTTGTGGAAATTGAGGAGGAAAATTGGGTTGAGGGGTGGGCACGTGTGGGTCCCCATGCCAGGCGCACGAAGGGGCGGGGCAACGGCCGGAAACGCTTCCTTAAGGCTTCCGGTCTAGGTCTTTGCGGCTCAAACAAAAGAAGGATGACGATTAGCCTGGAGGTGCGAAGATGCTACCTGTGCAAACCGACTTTTTGCTCCATCCACTTGTTGCTGCTTTCTTTGTCAATGAGTTCTAGGCCTACATCTCTATTCACATCAACTCAGATTTTTTCCAAGTGATAAATTGGAAAAGAATCCTGCATGTATATAGAGTCATCCTTTTGAATTTATATTTGGCATTTACATATCAATTATGTAATCTAAACTATGTATAGAAAGTTGTCCTTTGAAAGGAATATGCAGGACCCTCTGCATGATGGCTTTTCAAGTAGAATTGCAACTATAGTGACTGTTACATTGCAACAATGCTCTCGAACAATAGTGTTAAAGTTCTCATTATTGCTGTAATATTAATTCCTATATAGGAAGTTATCATTTGTTTCCTAGCTGGAAAGTTCACAACTAAATTTTTAACACTTTTAAATAGGCTGTTGGCCTATGTAATAACATATGCCTATTTGTATTATGAAACCATAGATTTCCGGCTTGTTGTTGAATGAATTAATATACATTGCATTTCACTGATTAAATATGAGACATAGGGTGCCGCCCGGGAACGGGCGATTTTGAATTGAAAATTACAGATATTGAAAAATGTTTTATTACAAAACTAAAATACACAAAATACTCGCAAAAGTATGCCATTTTAAGCTGTGAAGGTAATGTCCGTGAAATGTTCTCCTCCTTTGGCTGTTCACTCCTCCATTCTTGAAACCATGTATTATTTCTAGCTGCCCGATGCAGTATCTCAACAGGGACTGCTTCAATTTCTTCAAATTTTCACCTTCAGTTCCTCAACTGTGTGGATTCGTTCAGTGTAAACTCTAGATTTCAAGTGACCCCCACAAGAAATAATCACACATTGTGAGATCTGATTGAGCTACTGTATTGGGCAGCTATAGCAATATCAAGGTAATATCGTTTCAAGAATGGAGGAGTGCATAGCCAAAGAAGCAGGGCATTTTTGACTGACATTACCTTCACAGCTTAAAATGTCATACTTTTGCGAGTATTTTGTGTATTTTAGTTTTTTAATAAAACATTTTTAAATATCCGTGATTTTAAATTCAAAATCGCCCGTTCCCGGGCGCCACCCTTGCATATAGCCTATGCATTTTCAGCAATAAATGAAGCATTTCGGTTTTAGAAAATCTGTTTATTTGGCTCGCACATGCCGAATATATAGTTATGTACAAAAAAATGTATATATTATTTACACAAATTGGTTTCGGTGATGAAAACATCTTTCTTTACGTCCGTTAGACAAGACGAAATAATTAGCAAATGTCATGTTTGAAACCTGAGACTGCTGTAATTCAAACTTGTATAAAAAATGTCTAGTCGGTGTCGATTGACAATTCGCATGATTGCATAGACATGTGGACATGCTTTAACAACATTATTGACTAGTTAGTTACATAATGATAATGTTCAAATAGAGTGCATGCATGAGGTATATATTTCTTAAAATTCGTGATTAATTTTGAATTATTCATGCAATTCTTTTCCATTTTGTGCATTTTTTGAATGAGCAAGTGTAGGACTTCAATAAGTCTCCATGAAACCTATAGCCTACTATACAGAGGTATAACCACCAGTAACATGTTTTCATCTTGTTAATCAATTGTTGTATTTACATATTCATTTATCTGCATGTAATTCACAAAAGCACTTGCAGTCAATAATTAGTTTCAAATTCCTATACAATAATATTAGGCACTTTGTGTAATTTCTTCTTAAAAGATATGTTTGTTAGAAAAATAAAATCGACTTCAAGTAATACCTATACAGGAAGTTATAAGATTCAATTTTCATGATAAAGGAATTATTTTAATTGGCACCAGACTTCTGACAAACCCTGTAAATAATTTTTAATGTTACTGAAATTATAGATGCATGCGAGATTACCATTACGAAAAATTTAGTTTTTGATCGATCTACTCATTATAAATTTTACAGATACTTATGGCTTAACTGAAATCTATTAAGGGAGAATTAATGATTAATGTTACAAACGAATTAATATAATTAACGCACGTTTCAAATCAGAGTTTCAAAAACATGTTTTCTCGATCAGCCAATCATGGCAAAAGAAATTAAGCTTAATATACTCGATATTTTCCTACATCTATAGGGTGTTTCGCAGCTCAGAGCAAAAAATGTAAGGGGTTGGAGGGGACGGGCTAACTATCACATTGTCTTCGTTATGTACCGCCAAGATGATCACTAAGAGAGCTATGGGCTTCTGAAGTTAGGTCAAAAAATCCCTGAAAGTAGGCAGCCATACAGACACACAGAACCTGCAGGAAAGCGCGATTTTGGGCGACATGTAGCAGCACTTTGCATCTACCTATAACAGTCACCTGTAATCGCGCTTCCCTGCAGGTTCTGTGTGTCTGTTGGCTGCCTACTTTCAGGGATATTTGACCTAACTTCGGAAGCCCATAGCTCCCTTGGTAATCATCTTGGCAGTACATAACGAAGACAATGTGATTGTTAGCCCATCCCCTCCAACCCCTTATTTTTTTGCTCTGAGCTGCGAAACACCCTGTATATAGCATGCAATCGCTTTATACACATATTCATGCAGGACAATTAAAATAAATTGAAATCCTGATTGAAACATTTTCATCAAGTCATGATATAAAGAAACACTCTTTTTAGCGTTTGTTAACTTTAAAACGTTTTCATTCGCTTTTCTTGGCAATCGTTTGAGCATTTTCAGTGAGCTATAAATTGATCGTGCCAATTATCACATTTTACCACCTTTTATAGTACTTCTTTTATAAGGTTGCCACTCAAATGGAAAGGTAATGAAATACGAATAGTTTTCTATCATATTAATACATGGAGATGCCAAAAAATTATAAAACATCACCGAATATATATGTATTTGTAAATCAGGGAATGTTTAAGAAATATTATGGATATTAATGGAATTTGTTTCAAAAATTAGTATAATGCATACTATAGGAATTTATCTGATGATGTGAAAGTCGTTGATTTTATAAATGTTAATTGTTAACTTAATTTTTAGTCACATGAACAGCAATTAAGTAGATCGAATAATGAAAATTTGTAAAATCAGAATTACGAGAAAATGTCTAAATTAAGGAATTCATACAAAACATCTACTATTCAAGAAATATAATCATGGTTGAATATTTTAACGATTTTCAGAACTGTTAAATTTATTTCATACAATCGAAGAAGCACAATCTTGAAAAACGATTCAACTAACATTTTTACGAAAATGAATTATTACAAAATCACATTTCTGATGTATGCAGCCCTGCATTGATCTGAATAGTTTTTTATTGTTATTATTTATGGAGTGCTATTTTCCAAGGAATAACGAAACATTTATATTGATTTTGTGTGCAATGATTCCGTGTTTTGTATTTTTCTCAGAGCCACGAATTCAGAATGCAGTCGAGTCATTTTTTGAGGATAATTTAGAAATTGAATATTAACAGTTGTGGCAACCTTATATTTTCTATCTTACATATTGGAAATTAACTTTTGTAAAGAAAAAGTATATCTACGACCTGAGATCGATCTGTGGATGCAAAAATCCCAGCTCTCCCTCTCTCTCTCTCTCATACAAAAGTGTTTCTGTACACTTAGACCATAATCTTCAAAAGTTGAACCCACTGTTCGAAAATTATGTGGTCTATATACACAACGCAACTATATACAGTACTCATATAATATATATTTGAAGCAAATGTTGCTCTTCAGTTCAGTCTCGGTGAAGGAGTTCAAGTAATGCGGATATGTAAGTCTGCGCCATTTGCAAAGTCTCGTACTTTGACAATTTCCTGTCGTTTCCAAGTGATGGTACCACATCTCGGAGTTTATCAAAAGCTTCATTCAAACTGTGCATTCTTCTTCTTTCCCTGGCATTGGCAGCTAAACGTCTTTTCTTGACCACTGGTCCTTTCACTTTACCCTCTCCGCGTTTCACCACCGCAACACCTTTTGCTCCAACTTTCGAAGAAGAAGATGAAGAAGACGAAGATGATGATGCAGATGACGAAGATGAGGATGTTGGAAGATTTGCTGCTTCGACATCTTTACCAGCCACACCTCCCGCAGCGTACTCTGCGGAGGTGTAACTCAGAGCAGGACTCGAACCGGCACTTCTGAAGCCGTCGGAAAAAGTGTCCTGCACCATGTTGGCCATATTTGGAACACTATTCGTTCCTCCTACCTGTTGCAGCTCCATCTGGAATCGGGTGTGTTCCGGCAACAAGTACGAACTGCAAGAGTTGTACGCATTCGATGCGGTGGTGGTTGTCGGAGCTTCCGCAGGTGTGCCGGTCAACACTTGGTGGTTCATATTGGTGTGTTCGTAAAAGGTGTAATTTTCTCGTATCCCTCCTACGTCATTCATCACAGTGTCCAGCATGTCCAGTTCTAGTGTTTGGTGTTGGCCAATATGACACTCACAGTTCTATTCGATGGTGAACATGGTTAGGTGGAAGTGCATGGAGTGGGCTTGTTGCTCTGGCAGTTGCCCCGGTTGCAATGGTTTCGCGTGCCGTCACGGCCTAGCTTATATATACGTAGGTGGCGGTGGTGGGCTAGGGGGTTGCAAGGCACACTGTCCATTTTGGGGTGGGTGGGCTTTCCTGGAGAGAGAAAAGACAGCACAAAGCGCCGCCCGAGACCGCTGTAATTATCGTTGCAGTTGAAGCCTGGGGCTCAACACACTATCCATGCGCCACCAACTTTCTCTGTTTATTGTGTGCATACCCAACGGTAGCATCATGCCAATTTCAAACTCGTATTAAACATGTATAACAGGCAAGATTTTGTACGAGGCACAGTCAAAAAGTTAGTTGCAATAATTTTTCAAAAAAAGTAATGCACTATTCCGGTTATCCTAATTTTTGTTACAAAGTACATACCTTTACCTGTTTTCCGTGTAATTGCCAAATTTATTTATTGACTTGTGTTAATGTGGTAAAAGTTTTTTGTACGCCATCTTTTAAAAATGTCCGTCCAACTGCCTATATAATAATTTTTCAGCCAAATTTTGATACTCGTCATCTGCTGCTTGACAAGGTCCTTTTTCATAGGTCCAAACACACGTCATTCATAAGGTGCAAGGTCCGGACAGCAAACTTCCTTAAATCTTCATAAATTTATGTGGGGTTACACTTATGCCCTTTGGAAGGAAGGACCTTCCAAATTGTCCAAATTATGATACTTAGCACGCCCAATCCAATTAAAAGCTTGCTGGACGCTAATCTAATGTCCGGAAAATTGCGGAACTTGTCCCAACCTACGTATTTCAGCATGTTCAACAACTTTCCAATTGGAACTATAGCGCTAGCACTCTAACTTGAGCGGTTGCAAAGTTAGAGATGCCAAAACCTTGATGGTGGTGTCCATGGTCACGTGCGATATGATTTTTGATTGTCTCCCATAGGGTTTCATATTCATTGACATAACAATAACTATTTGTACTCTATCCGACGGTTTTAAAAATATTTCAAATAAACATAGACTTTTGTTCCATGCACCCTGTATTGTTTATTAGAATCGGCCGTTCAGTTAAAGGTATATACCCCTTATCTTTCAGTTACAGATTAAAATATGTGTTGCAAAACCGTGACAAATTATGGATCATTTACAGTATACTCTATGCATACCTACATTATGAAATATAGAACTCAGTGAAAAAGCAATTGCATGGTGTGAATGATTGTCATTTGTGCAATTTTTTGCAATTTCATCTAGACACCGATTGGGGTGGTATAAGCAAGTGAAGCATGGCCAACCGGTTGTGATTGATGTAGACAAATTGCACTCATCTTGTTTTATTACTGCTTCTTCATGTCATTTTGTGATTTCTTGATATGTCAGTCATTGTACATTAGCCTCCTATGTTGTCTGTTTAGCTTCGTCAAGATGAAGCTTTCCAATACGGGGAGTTTGGCAAGTTCGGTAAATTCTGTCACATGTGAAACAAGAATACAACCCCCAGTTGATGCCTTTGCCACACAGCTCTTAAGAAAACCGTGATACTGTATTACATTTTGTGCTTTAGAATTTCCACTTTTCAACAATGGGAAGGGTGAAATCCTTTTTTTCTTTCTTAATCCGAAAACCTCGCAGATCGAGCGTTCGCACTATATACACGATCATCTGTGCATGTCCGGAAGGGGGCGCGGTAGTTGTTTTTCACCCCTTTTTGCAAATTCTGGTCTCGCACAACCACTGAACTACTCTCATAAATTATGCAGTTATAACACTGCAAAAGTCAGTGGAAATTGATAATAACTTGGTCAGGAAGCGTCGGACAATATAAATAATGGCATTTGACTCGTTAACAAGGCAGGGGGTCATCCACTGATGACAGCACATGTGGACTTGAGGAACCCTATCAAGGTCATTTAAAAATTAACTCCGCAGGGGATGGTGTGAATTTAAGAAATGTTGTCAAAAATGCTCTGAACCTTTAGGCGAAAACAGATTTGAAATTGGTGAACAAACAGAGGAGCTGTGAAAGCAAAGGTTTTGTAGCTATAGCTGCGCCTTGAAATGTTTCACTGCATGTGCTTCATAGTTGGGTAATGCAGGTAACTTTTCAAAGGGCAGCTACAAAATACTTCAACTGACATGGCTTTGGAACATACCCTGAAAAGTTCACAGTTTATTGATTGTAATTTTAATAGCCTTCCCTTTTTTGTTGAGTATTTTCCGTTTGACGAGGCAATGAAGAACCATAAAATCGGTATATGGAAGTATACGGTCTGTCAACATTTACATGCTATATGCTATGAGGGGGCTGGAATGGCCCTAATCTAGCTATCATGAAACAATTCATATCAGCTGCATGGATAAATTTGTAAAAAATAATCTGTAAACGGGATTCTTGTTACTTTCATGCTACCTATTAATTGTGTAAGTTTCAATGGAGCTTACAAAACCGTGTCAGTTCTCCTTTAAGTGTGACTGCTCTGGTGCATTTTGATGCATCAGTGAGAAATTGAGCATGTCTTACAGCATTTGTACCAAATTTCATACCACGCTATTTTCGAGCTATTTATTTCTTAAATATTGTAATGGAAATGGAGTTTTTTTTTAAATCATAGTGTATCATATTTGGGGTAAACGTTTAGTGATGCAACATTTTTTGCTGCATAATGATATACACGCTATATTCCGAATTAAACACCGATACAAAGAACATGCATGATGACTTTCGTATCTTTATCAGATGGTTTAGCTGTGGTATAGTAACTGCATGCTGTCTAGGCAACATTACCATGTCTTTAAGATAGCAAGGGATAAAGAAAATGCATATATGTACTGCATAATGGCATAGTGGGTGCATATGTAATTATTTTGAAGAACGGGTTTCATTACGTGATTGAACTCGTGCGTAACAGATGCATAAATAGCTTATTGCCTTGTGTTTAGAAAGACCTGGCGCAAAATTTCGGTAGTCGTCTGGGAGGAGCCAAAGCATAACGGCCAGATGAGCTTGTAAATAGCCATTTTTTCCTCTTCCAGCCAATACTTTTTATTTTCAAATCTGCCATTTTCATTCGGATTTTTTCTTCTTCACCGAACCCACTTTTCTCCACAAAAAAACATCATCCCTCGTTCTGCATAACAATGAATCTGCTTCTAGCTTCTGTGCCAACACATCATTGTCATGTACACTCATTTGGGTTTTTGGGAATGACAGGGTGGTCCAAAAGTAGCGAACCATTGAATTACGTTTCACGGTTCGTTACATCTTATATCTCATTTCTGGTTAATCTCTGCAACTTTTTATTATATGTATATGAATTAATATTATAATTATATTGTGTGCATACATAATTGGTGTTTTGACTTATTTCAATCATGTGGCGAAATATATTCATGAGATTTATGGGGGGTATTTATGCAAGGAGGTGTACATCTTTAACGTGCATTTCACCTATTTCCTGTTATACCTTTTGAAAAAAGTTTTCAGTTGTTTGATTGCATTCACAAATTTGCTGGGTTAGGTAATATTTTTGATAATTCAGTAGAATATATTTTGGAGGAAAATGTTTACAATTGATATACAATATCTGACAATTAACTTTTCTGTTCAACCTAACATGTGGCATTGATAAAAAACTGAATTGCACTGTTTGGTTGTCGGGGATTATTGCGCAATTTTGACATACAGTATACCAGGCGAGTAAGAAGTCCGGTTTGTGCTTGTGGTTATATGTAAATGAAGCTTGAGAGGAATGAAAGCACACGACAGGTATGGATTTAGCAAGTTGGGGGTCATCTGACGGTGTGCCCATTGGTGAACTTGGACAATGTTATCAACGTCATTGCAATTCTAATGGTGGTGTTATGGATGCTAGGGGCCGATATCAAATGACAGAAATGACAACTGTCGTTTATTGAACGCAATGCATCAGAGTTCGGACAACCAATGCAAGAGCTATCAGGAACAACGTGGTTGTGCAGCCCCTGGCAAAAGCTTTCCAACTAGTTGGCCTCTTCAACATGAACAGTATGCAAATGTCTGCAGACGAAATGCTTACATGAATTCGGAATTTGCAAGGCGTGCAAGTATGTGCTTCCCTGTACAGCATTTGCATACTGTAGATGTTGAAGAGGCCAACTATGTATAGCTGGAAAGCTGTTGCCAGGGGCTGCACAACCACGTTGTTCCTGATAGCTCTTGCATTGGTTGTCCGAACTCTGATGCATTGCGTTAATTAAACGACAGCAGCCCCCTAGCGTCCATAGCACCACCGTTAGCATTGCAATGACCTTGATAACATTGTCTAATGTCACCAATACACCGTCAGATGGTGCCCAACCTGCTCAATACCTGTCATGTGTTTCCATTCCTCAAAGCTTCATTTACATAACCACAAGCACGAACCGGGCTTCTGACTCGCCTGGTAGTTTTGCACTTTTCAATAGTTAAGTTAGATGGATAAGTTGTTCGCTTCAAAGAAAATGACCTCAATCTAATACAACTCATGCAGGAAGTTTGAAGTAATTTTTTGTATCTCAGTATTTTTGGATGACACAATGTGAATTGTGCATATATGGCCTTCAAAAAAAATATGATTGCGTGTTGAAGAAACTAGTTTTCGTGGAAACAAAATGTTGAATTTTTTGTTAATACTGCCGAGTTTAAAAAATGTCGAAACAAACCAAAAAAATTAGAAAAAATAAAGGGCACTTAGACATGAGGCAGTGGTTGGATGGGCAGCGGGTGGTCCGAACGGGTCTTCGATGAAATTACTAGATCACGTGATCACTTAACTCGGTCCGAAAAGTGTATAGTGTGTACAAGGTGATGTAAGGTGAAGTCCAGTCTACCTGGAATTTTTTTCCTCCTATAATTTTTTTGCTTACTGTGTACTTCATCTTTTTGGGTGCATCTTGGAAGGAAAGCTAGTTTCTTCACCAATATCCAGTTTCATTTTGGGGCGTTTTTCCATCGTCTCAAATTACACTGTTAAAGACCCCCGACTGAGAAACCTGGACAGTTTGCGACAACAAGTATTCATCGACTTCACTTTCAAACTGTTTATTGTACTTAAGCAATCATCGTTTTCCCAAGCAGTCGGCTCAAGTTTAACGAATTTAGGGAGGAAAACGCAACAAAAAATATTTATGTCCCATTTATTACCGATTTGTTATACCCTTATCCATATCATCGGTGAACCTTGGTGTAATCCTATTGTTTCACTTAACCCAAACTTAACCTACTTAAGTTAAATTGCCCCAACTGACAATTGATACGTATATTAATTATAAAGTATAGGGCTAACAAAATAACTTCTTTCTCATTGCTTAAATTCTCACTTCTAATAGGAAATTCTAAAAGGGTTCAAAACTGCACTGGAAATATGCGCATTGTTTCATAATATGCATTATCATGCCCAATACATACATATATTCTTAAGAAAATCTTTGCAAATTGCGATAATTTGCAGTTAATATAATTAATTGACTAAGACGAGGCGCATAACATGTCTAGGTCGAGAGTATTTTGCGCGTGTGTACATGATGTTCGTTAAATTGGCGCTGTTGAAGGCCAGAAAACGTAATAAACACCAATAAATTAGACCTAATAGATCGAAAAACGCTCTTTTATTTGAGCTATAGTTTGTTACTTTGCGTTTCACAGAAACTTTGCAAAAAATTCGCAAATGTAAGCAATTTTTGCATTTTAGCCGCTGGCTTGCTTTGGGTCTCTCTAGGCTTGTGAATTTTCTACATGTTATTCCACACAGCACTGCGTTGCCGGATTTTTGAGTTATAGTGAAAAATCATTTTTATTGACAGCGTTTGCTGTAACAATAAAAACTTTTAAGTGTAGGTATAACAACATTAGGACGTACAGTCGTGGGGAAAATAGTTGTCACTGTTCACCAAGGTTCACGGCGGTGCCCCCAATTGTAATCCCCCTTAAGGCGGCATCACATCGCCAAAAGGGTAAGGCAGGCTTCCCCTCCATGCCCCTGCAGCAATTGCACAAGCGTTA
>JAQFZQ010003189.1:0-11396 GCA_034696005.1 Glomeris marginata | reverse complement strand
TTTCTCCAGTTGTGCTCTGAAGCTAGGAAAAAAATAGGATGTTCAAAATTGGCCAACTTACCCCGGTCTCCCCTACTCAAATTAATGTATCACTATATATATATCACTACAGTATATTGTTTTGAGGGAAATCGAATAAATACGTAAGGTACCATGTTATCACTGTATATTGTATAGCTGCTATTGAAAACGTAAATGTGTAAGACAAGCTGTATCTTTATTGGTCAATGAAAAAGATTAATGGAAAAGCAGAAAGTGGGTTATTAATGTTTTACTGGCAAATATATATAGAGAGATTTAATCCGTTGAAATACTCATTTGATTAAGATGATAAAATTTGTATGGATACAACAAAGCCAACAAGTTCCCTGTAATGTGCTTTTCGGTAATTATATGGCATGGCAACAGCCCTTGCAAATTTTGACCGGTTTTATTTGTATGAAGAGAACAATGTAACTTTATTGCTGCAATTAGTCCACAATTTTTAAATTTTGCACATTCCTAATGCTGCATGGCATTGTTAGGCTAGCTAGTTAGTACTCTTCTCTTCATTCATTGCTAAAAACTAAGTTTCATTACGTATATATAGTATAATGTAGAAGGACAAAAGTGTAATTTATTTGCCAGTCGTATATAGGTGTTAAATGAGTAAATTACCGAGCAGACTAATTGCATTGATGCTTCAGACAACTCAATCAACACCCTTTGTTCACTTTTGCACAGTTCCCATCGTGATATTCAGTCACGTATGTGATTTTCCCACTCATCCCATATAGGGAGCGTGCGAGTTTTCAACCAGCGCCAGAGGTGGCGACTCGCAGAACTAAAATTGGGAGAGTGTTTATTCTGGAGAGTTTAAAAAGCGTTTTATACAGCGAGTATTGGGATAATATGATAATATCAATGAATGTAGGTTTATTTATATGTATATTTATTTGTTTTAATTATACTATATACTTAATTTTACTCTTTGTTGTACTGGGAACGATTTTTACTTCCAAAAATTTTAAAATATTTACCAAGTATTTGTTATATTAATTCTGAATAAATGTGATCATAGTGACATTCCTAATAGAAGATTTAATTAAAACTTGAGCACTATTTATTTTATTTTTCGAAAGGTGGGTTTTCATAGGCGCGAAAAAGCAAGCGAAAAGCGGAATTTCTCGCTTTGTGACGTTTATCGAACGCAATGGAAAATTGTGCAACTATGTAAAGTCACAAAGCGAGAAATTCCGATTTTCGCTAGTGATTTCTTGCCCATGAAAACCCACCTTAAGGCTGCTGCTGCTGAAAGTTAGTCATATTATATGGCCTTGAACACACATTTCATAATAATTGGTGTCATTATTACATGGATCGATCGATTGAAACACGCAGTAAAACAGTCGGACGTTACCATACAAAACACATGTAAAAATCGTTAACCTTCCCAATTTTAGTTCCGCAGTGGGCGTTGGGGGCGCCACTGGAAAACTTTGCACGTTCACTATACAACTTACAGATACAATGTGGGAGTTACCCTTAAAGGTGAACTGACAGGGTAAATTTCTTGCAACCGATTTCTCTTAAAAATTCCCTATGCATGAACAACATGTTCTTGCATATGTCCAATTTTTTTAAAAATAAAAATTCGCAAATTTACCCTGAAATTGGTCCTCAAAAGTCCTCACACTGTCAAAATTTACATCCAGGACAGTGCGTATGGCATGCCACTTGCACCAAAACGTGCTAAATAAATGCCTACTGGCTATATTACAGGTGTCTTCCCCACTGCATATGCTAGTACAAACTCTCCAAACTTGAATTTTACCCCTCCTAGCCTCTCTCCACAGGCCCAAAAACACACAAACTTCAATCTGTTAAAACACTTTTAGTAAATTTTTAAAAAAGAAAAGAAGTGAACTCATAGTTTTAATTTTAATCATTCTTTCTACAGTCCGAATATCATGGGGTGTTACAAAACCGTGTCAGTTCACCTTTAAGGTGGTATACCAAATAGACTACCCTAACAGAAGCAGTCTTCTAATTAATGCACATAACTTGTAGGTTTATTTACTTTGCCCATTGCATGCCTATTGCTTTAAATAAAATCTTGAAGTAATTTCCAACTTTGCGGCGCAGGACTATACATGGAAATGGCGCGTAATGTTCATAATCCAAATATCAAATACTTTCCTCGAGACAATGCTTCACACTTATATATTGCTGCTTCACTAGTAATTCCTGTTTGGTATAATTACAAAAAATGTTGTGAATTAAAATTAAAATGTATAGTATATAGATGCTGCTTTTAATGTAGGGTGTTTGTCTTACATCTTGCAAAATGGCTGCCGTTTGTTGCATTATCAACTTCAGATAGCTATATTTTTATGCAGTGTGAATGTCAGAAGAAACTTTTAAGGTCAGAGGTCCTATATTGAACGGTTATATGAGTTTCTTGCTCTCCCTCCCTCTCTCGATACTCGAAGCTACAATTTATATTGTTTTTGCGTTCTCGTAATAAATAATCCGAAAAAGGATTTAAGTACCTAGTGGCCAATGGCTGTGTGCCAGTCTGTTGTGTATTTTTTTATTCTTTTAAATAAGAGAAGACTTATCGATCCGGCAGAGGATTTTGGTTAAATTCCGAAGGATAAAGTGGTCATTTGAGGCGATTTGGTCCTTTTGAAATTTCGTCTCGGTATTCAGTTGGAGATAAGGGAGCAATTTTATGTTGGAAATGTAATAACGAGCTTGCTATGTATGTGCACGACACGAATGTGAAATCCGGAATTACATGGATAAATAAAATGAGACATGCGCTGTCATATACCCCTATATAGTTGGA
Source organism: Glomeris marginata (assembly GCA_034696005.1). Taxonomy (NCBI): domain Eukaryota; kingdom Metazoa; phylum Arthropoda; class Diplopoda; order Glomerida; family Glomeridae; genus Glomeris; species Glomeris marginata. The sequence continues at coordinate 8,566 of JAQFZQ010003189.1, read as the reverse complement.
AATAAAAAAATATATGTGCATGTAAAAAAATACATAATCGAGTTGCAAACGACGACCCCACATGGAATCAAACGGTCATTATCGACAAAAAATAACCACTCCTCTCGCTCACATCCGTGTGATCGAAAATATGATTATAGATAAAAAGACACTAATTTATAGGAAAATGCATCATATGTACCATAGGGATATGAGATATTTATATACATACATACTGTGGCCGATGACCGTTCAATAACTTGGTATCACAAAACATATTTACCTGATTGAAAAGTTCAAGAAGGTTCATTCAGAAATATTTCCCATTTGACTATATACCAAGATTATGACACAACATATTTATAAATTAAATAAATCGATTTAAACTTTATACAACGTGCATTAATTTGTATTTATTTGTATCATTAACAATTGGCATTATTTTGCTAATTTTAAAGAAAAATTACACAAATTTATTTTAACTTATCGGATTGTATTACAATTTTAATAATGTTTCTTCATTTATATTATAGTGTTAGTATTAATAAGTAAACAATATAGTATTTAATTCATGTAGATAAAGTAATGATTAATAATGATTAATGCACAGTTTTGAAAGAATATAGGTTTATTATAGATTATTGATTGATAAGCCTGTGTGGGAATATAGGAGTATATAATCGCATGTTGCATCAGGGAAAAGATAATGTAATTTTCTCTAATTTGTAACAAATGTTGTTTATTCAGAACATAATTGAAACCCTGTCAGCAGTAAGGAAAAAGGATATTATCCAACTAATTTTGGTCGAAAATGAGTTATTCACACATTCAAATCCCTGGTGTGTTTTAGCTGTAACAACTCATGAATTTGGATCAGTTTCCCAATTTTTGCACCGGATTATGAGCACCAGTGCAAATTACCATATATATCTGGTTTTGTAAGTATAAAAAATGTAACATCCGTAAGGAGTAAGGTACACAAGCATGTTTTTTTATTAAATTACTCACGTTTTGCTAAAGTTTTCGAGGTCCCACTATTCCTAAGAAGAAATACTAATGCGAGTTTAAATGACAAATTTCATATAAATATGCATATAGAAATGCAATATGTAAAGCACCTTTTTAATATGCTACATAGTAGATACTTGTTTGCAAAATCTATAGAAATGTATTTCCAAATAACTAAAAACGTATTTGCATAACATCTTCGGCGATTTCAATAGCATTTAGATTAAATCGGATTTACTTTTTCCCTTTTTTAGCAGTTAATGGTTGACATTGATTCTTCCTTCGGGATCTTGAAAGATTTAACATTCTTGCATTTAAAAAATTGTCCTCTATCGATTTCACTATATACAGTTGGTTCCTTTTTTGATTCACTACTCTGAGCAACTGTTTTTCTTTTACTCTTATGCAAGCAGAAAAACGTTGCAAACTTTTTTCCGTGGATATTGAGAAAATAATTTTTTGTTTGTTTACAAAGTGCAATTCTTTTGAGAATTGAACTTGACATGATGACATGATGCATGCCAAATCCATATGCTGCATATATTAATCAAATGTGAATTTATTAGCAAATGCAGGGACACTTTCAAATGTACCATATAAACTTGTGTGAAATTTCAATTAGGTGGTACTTATAGTCGCGACTTCTTGAATTGGATTTATGCATTTCTATAATGAGATTTGCGAAAGGTTAATGATTTGGATGGTGGCCAATATACTATATGGATGCATTTAAAGTTGGAATAATTATTTGAATTCCATCATTTTCTGGGTTTAATTAATAAAAGTTGAACAGTTGTACTTACTTTGAGCGAATGGACTGAACTTGCACATGAAAGCTCCTAGGACATAACCTGGTTTTGTGAGGTCATTGACGAGATGCACCCACATACAGCAACAGGCGATCAGGATATCCTTTAATTAATTGTATTCACCCAAATGTAATTAAATCCAAGCTTGAAATGAGTACAAAATTAGATAATAAAGCTTATACTAAATATGCACAAATCCATTATAGCTGCACTTCAAATATTTTAGCACTGTAATTTATAACCATCGCAATAGTAATTTCTAATGTGATTTTTAACTTGTTGTTCTAATTTTTACATATAAATTTTAGGCCCTTTTCAGAGTAAATTACACTTAATTGTCATTTTTATGTGTTCATGTGTTAATGATTTCCATCTGTCAATTCATTTAGTGTCATGATATCAAGGAAATTTCCCAATTTCAAATGTTAATGTTCAATAAGTATTTTTTACTAATACAATGTCAGATACTACCTTAATTATGAAATTATTTAAAACTGTCAGTTGAAAGCCATAAATATGGATTCTATATATCAACCTGTGTTCATTTTATTAGACATAACTTTTAATTTGATAGTAATCAGAATTAATCGAATTGGAATAATTGATGTTTTACTGCATATATATCATATTTGATGGTATTAATAGAGTATCATTTCTCGGATGTCATCCTACATAGCGAGAAAAAATATGAATGTGATCCCAGTCATTAATTTATGTCCCACTTAATACCAGCTGGGGACAACTACTGTAATTAGCAATGCTTGTCATCTCGATATTTCCGTCTGATTTTACTTCCTGCTTCAGCAATATACATCATGATGATTTTTAAGGAAAGGTTATATTTATCTTTTTAGTTCTGTTATACCATTTGTGTACATAAGTTATATAGCGAGCTTATTGGAAAAATATCCTTGCAGTGGTTTCCAATATACTCTGTTTGATTTGTCATAGAAAATATAAAAAAATGTTGATATAGGCTACGTATTGAAATATTTCAACCAATATTGCTTTCTTCAACTGAATATAAAAATGGAGGGCTCTCTAAGTATAGATGAGAAACTCTAAGAATTTGGATTTCGTTAAAAAGAATTATTAGTCAGTCAATGAACATTACGTTAAAATTATCGAAATAGCTTTATATTTACTTAAATTCATATTGGATAAATCATATTCTCACATACTGTGAAATTTAGCAATGTCTGCTTGTGTTTTTGCGAATTTCTTTTCACATGTATAGCCCAAATAATTGTTGAAAAATATACAATAAGTGTATGTATATATATTTCAGTTCAGTCATTTTCATATTCATTATACAATTTGTTTTCCAATATTTTGTAGCCATTTTGTACAGTTTATAAGCAAGAAACTAAAATGAAGTTACTTTTGCGGGGAAAACAACTTTAGGAGGGGGATATTTTCTGTTGAAATCGGTTGAAATGTTACATTAGTGCAGTTCCTAATGCGCATATGGAGTGCCCTCTGGTGGTGCAAGATGCAATTGCAACTTTAAAACTCTTCATGCAATATTAAAGATACTCGTTTTTTGATAATTCGCTTGTCAGCATTTTCTATTGCAAGTGAATCTTGGTTTTTATGAACTAAAGTAATTCTAATATTAAAAGCCCCATGTAATAAATGTTTCATTAGGTATATGAAATGTATTGCATAGTTGCAACATTTTCTAGTTTCTAAGAATTGTACAATATAATTGGAAATTCCATAAAAAGTTAGATATTGACAACTTGCGCATGAAGTGGCAACTCTAATTGAGTATTGATACTACTTTCAAAATAATTCTGAGTGTATTACGTTAAATGCAATGGAGATTCTGCCTGATGAAACACAAATTCGTTTGACCTTCTCCGTTCGGAGCATACACATAGTTCAGTAATTCGGAATTTGTTTAAAATGTGGAATGGCATATTTCTTACCGCTCCTGCCAGGTTCACCAGGTAGTAGTTGATTGTCGAGCGCATGCTCTGGTTATAGTAAACTACTAGAATGACAACAGTGTTGCCACATACAGCCACCACCAAGAGTAAGGAGTAGAAGAAGATTTTAAGAGCATCCTTCCACGAGATGCCGGTGTGCTCCGGTAAACTCGGTGAATCGTACGCGCTGAAGTTGAAGCTCCTGACGTCAGGACAAGAAGTCAAATCCATTTTTTCCCTTTCTTCACCCTCACTGAACACCTAATGTTTTCCAGGTCAAAAACCTAACCTTTCAATATCACGTCCTGCTCTTGCGGCAGCAACGCGGGGAGTTTGAAAAATCTTCACGCGACAGCCCAATTATCCACATGTGTGTGTATATACTTATATGCCCACATATGTGGATTTCAGTTTTCCTCGTTTCTTATGTTGCCTGGCAGGTGTGCAGTTTTTATACACAGACAAATGATGATGATGATGCTGCTCCTGATGCTGATGATGATGATGATGATGATGTTATAGCGGTGGAGGAGTTTGCGAGATCAAGTAGATTTTGCTGAACTCTGATTAATATTAATGCTTGCCGGGGATGGTTGCTCCCATGTGCTGTGTGCTACTACTTAAAGTGTCTGTGAGGGTCTGGTCTTGATGTAGACATGCCGATCATTGTCTATACGATGTGCAGGTTCATTGTAGAGTGAGTGTGCATTGCACGCAAGCACCAACTGCCAACCAGTTATCGACTCCTGTAGCCGACGATATGCAGCTCTAGGTACTACTACTATCCAGTGCTGCCACATGAGGTCCTCGAGTCGCCCAATCTTTTCATTGCAATATTTAGACAGGAAAAAGAAACCTTTTTTTTATTACTTGTACATCAATATGTACACGAGCGAGGACTGATTGAAAGGAGGTGTACCGACTTACCCCGTGGCGAATCATACAAGTAAAGGAGGATTAAATTTTATTAAATCCAGAAAAGTAAACGTTCACTAAACTTTATATTATATTGCTTTTCAATATAAGTTGGAAACTTTTTTTTTCTGAAGGCATGAAGAAGTCAATTGAGGAAGAAACATTGATATTAACCTCGCAAACAATCAAATAAGAACTCTAATAAGGATCATAGTTGTGATGTTAATCTGGTATTATTAATTCCCAAATATATTTGTTTTCCTTAAAGGTTAACTGACACGGTTTTGTAACGTACCCTGAAATGTAGCCAGTAAAATTCGTCGTATTTTTATTAGCCTTCCCTTAATTATTCAATTTTCTTTGTTGAGTACTTTCCGTTTGACGAGGCAATGAAGTACCGTAAAATCGGTATACGGCGGTATACGGCCTGTCAACGTTTACGTGTTATTCTATGAGGGGGGAGGAGCTACTGTCCGTTGACGAGAGGAAATAACCTTAATCTGGCGTTCGTGTAATGATTCATAGCTCGGTGAATAATGTTTTTAAAAATAATATGTAAACGGGATTCTTGTTACTTTTATGCTACCTATTTAACTATGTACGTTTCAACATACCTTACAAAACCGTGTCAGTTGTCCTTTAAGTGCATTTCAATGGTTTTTATTTCAGTTTCCAATACTAGTTTGTTATCATAGTGCAAGGTGTACAATAGGGTGTGATGATACATGATCAGTTTGGAGAAATTATATTTGTGTTATAAGATAAATTATTAAAAAAGGAAAAAAATACCTGAGTTAGAGGCCAGACACAACAATAATATTTTTGCAGAAAATGTAGGACTCTATTGTTAATTTTTGTATATAGCAAAAACAACACTCAATGGTTTGTTATTGCTTGTCTATATGTAAGTTTTTATAACGTTTTTCTTCAATTTTACTTTTGTAGATTCGAAATACTTTATCTATATATCATGACTGATACTAATTGAGTTACATCAGCTGGATTTTTACGGGTGGCAGGAGTTGTTCTGTAACGTTAAGGACCACTGGGAAAAGTCGATCTATCTTATTTGCTATCTGTAATGACAGTTGGAAGTTCTTTGCCACTGTCCAATGACTGCATTTTTGTGTGGTGCATGTGATGGCAAGATTTCAGTTTTCATGAACTTATGATGTGATGCAAATATGCCAACATTTTTCGCAGCAGTTGTGTTGCTTCTTTTTTTAAAGGCAATATATATAATAAGATATTTTTTGCTGCGATTTGCTTTGCATGCCGTTTTATTCAGCAATTTTAAGCTGATGTGCAAGCAATTTGATTTGCTTCAGATTCAGCAGCTATAATTTGCGTAAATGGGAAATTGTGAAGATGGAAACGATGATTATAAATTTCAATTAAGACGGGTACGAGTTCAATTTATAAAAAATATTATTGATCAGATAGAAGGAAACGTATTTTTATGAAGATTTAATTAATACTGCAGATAATTGCACTGAAAGCACTTGAAACACGCTACATTACCAGCTGTATTTTAATTTTGATTTTAAATTTTGAAGTGTGGCTTTTGAAACTAAAACTAACTTTGAAACGTAGCAGTTGTTTTTTATTGGGGGAATTATAACATACATTTAAGCATGTTTGTGCAAGTTAATTAAAGCAATATATAAAGAAGCTCCAGGTACAAGGGTTTGTCAGAAAAATTCATTGTTGGCATTCGGAAGTACCTAGTGTATTTCATTATAACAAAAATTATTTCTCGGTCTTTTATTTGTGTAATGTATTTTGCACAATATTTATTGTTTTGAAATATGAAATGGACGTTTTATTGACTATATAATATACTAGTAAATATTTTCATTGGAAAGGCCTGCAATTATTGTTGATAATAAAAGGTAAACGTTTGGAATTAATACCGGACATGTTAATATAGTTTGGCTTGGGAATGCATGTTAAACGTTGTCATGTGGTGCCATCAAAATGTGTGTAATCGAATAAATGGGCCCTAGTACAAACGCCACCACTGTCACATCTGCACCATTTTCCCATCTCAGCAATGTCAACAGATACCCGTAATTACAGACAGGGAAAAATTCGATCGCAGTGACGTCACCGCATGACCACACTTTTTGAATGGGTGGGACATACATTAATTATGTAGGCGCACGTAAAAATAAGCTAACAAAAAGAAAATATGTTAATGAAATGTGATTAACTTCTTGAAAAATTTAAAGATATTAACTGGAATATAGATGCCCAATCTGAAAATTGTTGCATGTTGTTTGCCTATAATTTACGTGTCTTGTGGTATTTTATCACCGAAATCAAAGAAGGGCTTTTTAAGATATTAACCATTTTCCAATAACGCAATTAAAAATCGATAACACGTAAACTAATTATCAGATTGGATTTATGTTTCCATTTTTGAAACCACCAACTAAAGTTACATCTAATGCCACATTCTTGTTTTATTTCTATTAGCCATGCACAAACTATAAATACAATAAGAAAGTTTTGCGGCTCGGATCCGCAAAATCGTAATTTCTTCGTAATTCTGCAACTCTGGCAATAAATGTCCAAAAAATCTGATACTTTGCAAAAGTTCTTATCTTACATGTGTCTATCTGTACAAAAGATATAAATCAATTCTGAGATGGTGTGGTGAATTCTCTGGTTGAGTTGACTTATTATTAGACAGCATGCATGCCAGAGGCACGTCTATGGTCTTCTACTTTTAGTAGTGGCTCAGAATGAAAAGATGATCGTACATTGACTAAGACAATGAACCATAATTTAAGGAATTTCAATGGAGACTGCTTTGAACTTGGGAGATTTTGTCATTTTTCTGCATGAATATTTCATTAAGGTTGCCAGGATATGTGCATGCTGTTATGCCATAAATATTCTTTCAAGCTGCTTAGTGATCATGATGGCTTTGTGTACAGTACAATGGTATAGTCGGGCAGCAAGAGGTTAAAGGACCATCTGTGTTAAAATTTAACTCTTCCCTCACTGTTCAGAACATCATCTACAGAGTTTTAAATTTGCCTTGTACAATAACCAGGTAACCATGCAAGTTGTGTCAGCTTCCAAAATAGGTTTCTATATTCTCTAAAAGGTTGTTGAGTACTTGGTCAACAATTGGCAAAAGAAGGGGCTCCTTATATCTCAAGAGGCAAGAACCTATAATCCAAGCCCTATGTCCATTGTTAAAGTGGTAGTAGCAGTATATAGCAACACCAATATAATATGGCACTGAAACGTCATTAATGTGTCCGGTATTAATGGTGTATGGTCAACAGTCTCGCCCTCTGGTGGCGTATAAACAATAAGAAGTGGGAAATTATGGGCCGTCGCACTTGTGTGGTGTTGTAAAAGATCCCCCCCCCCATCAATCTGAATATTATAGGTATAGATTCAGGTATACCTGTTATTACCAGATGATAGAATATTTTAACAAACTATAGGTACCACAATTAATATCAGTGTTGCCTAAACACTATCATATACATATGTAAATGTTTGGATAGAATTGCTTTTAATTTATTTAGGTGTTAATCAAAAATTGAATACATTATGCTAAGTATAGCACGTGTCACAAAAGTAATCTTTCATGTGTGTCCCCATTTCGACCGGATTATGTGCTTTTCAACAATGCACTGCACAAATTATTTCCACTACAAAATCATCTCACATTAATATAAATTACATTAATGAGCATATAACATTTACATTATATTATGTTCATGTATAAAATTTTCTCATTTGAAAAGAACAAGTGGAAATCTCAATTGATATTTATTTTAGTAGTCCAACAAATAATATGCATATTATATTTTGAAATTGCGTTGTTTAAAGGTGAACTGACAAGGTTTTTGAACATACCTTTGGAAAACTCTCATGCAATAATCGCAATATTATTGATCA
>JAQFZQ010003188.1:0-11396 GCA_034696005.1 Glomeris marginata | reverse complement strand
CCTCTAAATTATACATCATTTTAGGTATACACCTGTAGACAATTTTTTAAATATCTGTGATGTAACAACTTGTTTATTGAACATTGTCATTTAATGGCTGAATTTTTAACTGTAATACAGCATAAGTTGTTGACAACAAAAGTCACTAATTTGAAGTAATATAAAGGGGGAAAGGGCATATATATATAGGGGGACAAAGTGCAATAAAACTTCACATTTACTTCGTATTTCAATTTTAAATAAAGTTTAATAATAAAAGTTGCTTATTCTGTGGGGCACATTTGAACAATTTACATTTTATGTTTGTAGATTGTTTTTAAAACGTGATTATATAATAATATATAAATGTTCAAAATTATTCATTGATTATTATATTATAATATGACTATAAAATTTGTTAATTAATATATCATGTGTATTTAAATATTATACTTCTAATATGTGTTAACAGAATTAACGTATTTTGAATTGCTTGTTGTTTTAAATAATGAATATGATGACATTTTATATTTTGATAGTTTTTTATTGTTAATTAAAACAATATGGTGTAACATTAAATCCCAGTTTTCAGCTTTAAGTTATTTATCTATGCATAAATCGATTACTTTATTAAAAGTTTATCTGCTATAAAAAGTTTATATATTTTAATCATTTAGATTATTAATCATTTATCAAATTTTATTTGTTCTAATGAATGTTGTAAAGTTACCTTGAAAGAACAATGTTGCATATTTATATGTCACTTGCAATTAACTGGAAATGTAATGCTACTTAATTAATGATTGTGACATAAATGACGATAATTGATATGTCATAATTTTGTTGTTTTGCCAATATTACTACTACACAGAAACCTAATTATCACCCTATTTATTTGTAGGTTAACTCGTCATTAAAAGGGGGTTTGAACTATTTTTAAATCTTGTACAAGACCCAACTTGTCAAGGTTGCAACCTGTAAATTTTCCAAAAGTTTCCCAAAACTTTTCCATGAAGGGTTCTAATTCATTGTTCAGAATTTGGCCAAAAATTGAGGTACCATACAAATGGTTACAATTATTTACTTTCATAAATGCTAATATGGCTGCCAAACATAAGTATTTAATTGTAGAACTTTATACTAGTATTAAATATTCATTTCTCAGCAAGGCCACTGTTTTTATCTGTATACATTTGGCCGCCATTACACCAGTCAGCGCAATCGAAAATATAATCATATATGTATGGTTTAGAATAAATATTGTTAGTATATTGCTTTTAAAATGTCTTCAAACTTTTAAAGTTTTCTGTTTAATTTTGCAGCTGGTTGATCCAAAAGACAAACTTGAAGCCAGGGACCAATGGGGCAACAGAGCTGAATTTTTCCTGTCCTGTGTTGGTCTATCGGTAGGCATTGGAAACGTTTGGAGGTTTCCATACTTGGCCTATGACAATGGAGGAGGTAAATATCAATTCCTAGTACAATTTTATAAACTTCTAATTATATTTCGTTTTGCAGGAGTCTTTCTAATTCCTTACACCATTTTGCTGATCCTCATCGGAAAGCCGATGTACATGATGGAGTTGACATTCGGTCAATATTCAGCCAAAGGGCCTACTACAATATGGAAATGTTCTCCTATAACAAGAGGTATGTTCTAGAATTCCCACACTGGTATTAAGTAATTACAGGGTGGATAAAAAGTAAGAGCTGTGCGAAATGCTCCGCGGCAATGTAGCCGCGACAAAATCAATAATTATTGTTTTATACACTGTCTGCCCTCGCTATAGCAGCCTTCAATATAATAGCAAGCTGTCTGTAAGAGGCAGTGTTTAATTCCCCTAACCAACCCTCGCTATAACGGCTCCTTCAATATAAGAGCAGTACTCCACAAGATGCAGACTTTCCCAGGATATGCTGTTATATTGTAGGCTGCTGTAACTGCTGACTGTATTGTGTGATTATATCAATCAATTGGTCGTTTGTAGGTGTTGGGGCAGCCATGGTGGTCATCTCCATTATAGTGGCCATCTACTACAACGTCATAGTAGCGTACACTTTCTTCTACATCGCGGCTTCCTTCGCGTCGGAGGTTCCTTGGGCCAAATGCAACGAATGGTGGGGTGCCGACGAATTCTGTTTCCAACGTGATGCGGTAATTTCACTACTGCAATTAATTAGTTTAATACATTTCCTTAAAGATACTAGAATTGAATTGTTTGGGTTTGCAGAATTCTAGCGTACCTCCTAACGGAACGACCGTGGTGTACCAGTCGGCTTCGGAGCAATATTGGAAGTGAGTTCCCTGGTTGTGTACATTTTGGTTTGTAGTATATAGTAGTATACAGTGTATAAATAATGATCGTTTACTAATATTTGGTTTATTTTGTGCAGTAAATACGTGTTGAATATAGACGAATCAGGTGGGATTCACGATATCGGGCAGATTCAATGGGGTTTGGCCCTTTGCCTCCTCCTTGCTTGGATCCTAGTCTACCTTTGTCTCTTCAAAGGCATCAAGTCGTCCGGCAAGGTATACCTTTTATAATATATAATGCAATTGATTTTTATTTGGGACCTTTTATGTAATTACACTTAATATTTGATATTATTTGCATTAATTTATATTTGGTATTTGTATTCATTCATTTATATTTGTTGTTTTCATTAATTTGTTTACATTTGGCTGTATGTATTATGCATTACTTTATATTTGATATTCACATTTTAATTTAATATTTTATGAATGTGTATACATTGATATTATGCATAAATTTAGATTTGATATTACTGTCTAATGTTATGTTTGGTATCTTTATTGATTTATTTGTTTTTTTTATTTATTAATTAATTGCAGGTAGTTTACTTTACTGCAACTTTCCCGTACGTCATTCTCTTAATCTTGCTGGTCCGCGGAGTTACTTTGGAAGGAGCCGGCACGGGCATCTACCATTTCTTCGTTCCAAAATGGGAACAGTTGGCCAACATTAAAGTACGTCTCTATTAATATTTGTGTACTTTTAATTAAATAAATCGATTTGTAACGTGATGTCTTATTTTTGAAGGTTTGGATAGATGCGGCCAATCAGATGTTTTATTCGCTGGGCATCGGATGGGGAAGCCTCATCATGTTTGGAAGCTACTCCAAGTTCAAGCAAAGAACACACATGTAAGTTACTTAAACTGATAGTACTGTAAAATGTAACTTAATATTCCAAGAAATGGAGAAGCGGTTCTTTAATATTAAAGGTGAACTGACATGGTTTTATAACGTACCCTGAAACTTAACCTACTGAAGCGGCGTAAGTTAATGGCGATTATTGCGCAACTTACGCCATTGTACGTAAAGTCAATAGTGAATTTGAATAATAATGTTTGTTAAATTGCAGAGACGCCATGATAGTGAGCATATTGGACTACGCAACGAGCATTATAGCCGGTGTGGTGATATTCTCCGTTCTGGGGGCCCTTGCGCATGAACTAGACAGGCCTATCGAAGAAGTTGTCCGTTCTGGCCAAGGTCTGGCCTTCATAGCTTACCCAGAAGCCCTTGCAAGGTTACCTATCCCACAATTGTGGTCCGTCCTCTTCTTCTTCATGCTCTTCACTCTTGGACTGGACAGCGAGGTAACTCACCGTTACGATGCTTCTTTCGTATTATACGTACAGTACCTATACTAATAATGTTATGTTTGTAATATAGTTTGCAACTTTGGAGACTGTTTTAACAGCTTTTCACGATGAATTCCCAAAAACTAAGAAGTACAAAGCCCAAGTGTGTTTGGCCGCGTGCGCGATATGCTTCTTGTTGGGATTGCCTTGCGTTACCAGCGTAAGTTACCTTCATGATATTGACTGCAATTAACACTTTAATAGCATTGTTAATTAGTTAACTCAGCAGTGGTAATTGTGTTTAATTTAGGGAGGACAATTTGTGCTGAACCTGATGGACAGTTACGGCGGAGGTTACGCGGCTCTGCTGATCGGCGCGAGCGAAGTGATGGCCGTGACTTGGTTTTACGGTACGGTTTATAATAACGGCCACTAGGTGGCGTCTAGTGATATGTTTTATTGATGGGTTTGTGTGATTAAAAGGCTTGGGGCATTACTGTGATGATATGCAAGTGATGTTAGGGCACCGGCCCAATTGGTACTGGAGGATTTGCTGGACGCTCATCTCGCCGATTGCACTTTTGGTAAGTGTTTTTTAACTTCTCTAAAATTCCAATTTTCCACCATAGACAGTTTGCTTCATAGAAGAGTTTCACTGTAGTTGCAATTTGTTAAAAATAATAATCATTGCATGATTCGTCTCGGGATAAGCGTGGCTGCTATTCCCGCCCTTTTTGATTTAACCCTATTAAAATACAACAGAACAAGAAGGTACCCTGAAACATAACCTGCATGAAGGAAAACAATGAAGAAAACAAATGTTGCAACAAAATCCTTGAGAAAAGTAGTAAAAAAGTTATTAGCACTTAAAGTTTAATGGGGGTAATTAAGTTCGGATGTTTTCCTATGATAGCCGACCTCCTAACTCGTCAAACTGAATTGCTAATAGCGCTCTTTACTAATCTGCACAATAAAGAAGTTAATTAACACTTAAAGTTCGATGGGGTAATTCAAAAAGGAGGTTCACTTTATGCTGTTTAACTTCCTACCTGGCAAACTTTAAACGTTTAACTGCTAATAACTATTTCTTTACTATAATATCCAGAGATTTTATTACTACACTTGCTTTCTTCATTGTTTTCCTTCGTGTTCGTTTCAGGGATAATTACAAAACTGTCAGTTCACCTTTAAGATTGTTGTATAAATTAAATGAGATGATTTATAGTGTATCTTGTTTTAATATTATAACATTTTCTTCGTGTTTAGGTTATTTTCATCTACGGCATGAGTGGTTTCTCCGTCAAGTACGAAAATTGGTACACGTACCCCGACTGGGCCAACGGACTCGGTTGGTTCCTGCTTTTAATTTCCATACTTCAAGTACCAGTAGTTGGAGCTTACGTGTGCTTCAGATATTGGAGGGAAGGGGTAAGTAAATATGGTTGTACTAATTCTGCAAAATGGTTTGGAAATGCAAGTAAAAGCGAAATGTTTGAATTTTCAGAGGTTGCGCGACGTGATCAAGCCGGATGCGTGTTGGGGTCCTGCGGACTCTTCGGTAGCATTGGAAAGGGAAAAGATGAGAGTAGCGAGAGACAACCAGTTGTGGACGTGGAAAGGGATCTCTGGTTGCGAGTTAAATACAGATCCATCTTTTCATTTGAATTCAATGGTGACCAGTCGGTCAAATGGCCATACGAACGGTCACATATTTATGACCAAAGTTTGATTTTAAACTTCTCCAAAAAGTTAGTACATATTTTATACTGCAAGTTCCTATGGAAGCAATGAACATTCAGCTTTTATTCCACTGTAATTGTCTGGTTTTTAGAAGAACCTGTATATTTTAGTATCGTCGCGTAATGCGGCAATAAATATTTTTCCAATCGTTTTTTAAAACAGATATAATTACATTATTGCAAATTAGAAAAGACATTTATGTATTTAATAGTCAGTTAATTTCATTGAATACACAAAAATTTTTAATAATTTTAGTTGATACCGACATTTTGGAAATTTGTCGATGCTCAGCTTGGGTTAATGATTTAATTAAGTATCAATATTTATATATAATTATAATATTTATTGTGCAATTAACATCTACAAAAATTCATGTTAATCAAATAATTATAATTATTATTATTAAAATAAGATTATATAAGAACATTGAATGGACCTAAATAATTATATGGTTTCTCTGCAGCTACTGTTTAGGTCAAAGTCCAAACCATATGATTATTTTAAACGGGTTGGACAGGTTAGATTTTGAGAATATTTGGTCACATGACTCAAAACATGATTTTGCAAAGAATTTGTAGTGGTTGTTTGTAGGCGTGCTGTACAAATATTGATACAGACGGTTGGATGATGCGACATAAAAGGGAGGAGTCATTGACGTGACCTTCACTCTTAGCCTTCGAGGTAAACATGAGTTGTTAAATCTGAAGTGTATGGAACCACAAAAAATTCCAAACATGAATGTCATACAAGATCTTGTCTTTTATTACATCCTGACGTTGTTTCAACGTTGTTCCACGTTGTCTTGTCGTGATAATACCTATATTCAAAGTGTTAAAAAAAATTTAGAAAGGTGTTGCAACCAAATATTTATGTAAGTTAGGAGGTCCACCTATGCTGGCCAACCTCCTATTTGTCAAACTTTAAAGCTTATAACTTTTCACAATAAGAAGTTTAATATGCAAGGTGTAGCAAAAGTCTGATATTCGCAATACTTTCTAAAGTATTGACATGTTGGAATTGTGTGTATGTGGCCTTGAGGGATACTTTCAAGGTTATAGCATTGTTATATCTGAAAGTAAACAAGTTAGAGGCCTAGTCCCAATTAGGAAGTTGTAGAGTACCCTTTGTTTAGTAGACTCCATATTTAATTAGAATATTAGAAGCCATAAGAGAAGTTGTACCGAATTTCTAAAAGTGGGAGTGTGAGCTTCGTAGGAAAGCCAATCATGGTTTGTGCCCTAGCAATGAGACAAACATCAAACATCATGCCATTTCTTTATAAATTCATTAGTTGTGTAGCACAGCTGGCCAATTCTGTGTCTTATGCAGAAATAAGAGGCTTTCTGCAAGATAAACTTTGAATGTTGGCTTTCCTGCGAAGCTCAAAAACGTAGCTTTAGAAGTTTGTTATTAATTAGGGTTTTGCTTCTAATATTCTAATTAAATACGGAGTCTACTAAACAAAGGGTACTCTACAACTTCCTAATTGGAACTAGTCCTCTAACTTGCTTACTTTCTGAGATGGCAATGCGATAACCCGAAAACGCCACTTAAGGTCACGTAAAACAAAATTCAAATCAAATTTCAATACTCCACAAAATTTTGAATTATGACTAGACTTTTACTACATTGATTCTGTATAATGATAATGAAAGTATGCAATATTTAAGCAGCATTGAGATTCCACCGTAGACACGTCTCCAAAAAAATCCAGAAATAGTTATGCAGATATCGGCATGACTGTACGTGCTAATATAGTACCAATGTCCCATTTACTATGTACTAATTGAGTGTTCATTGTTCTTTCCTGTTGGCTTCATGACTAATA
Organism: Glomeris marginata; assembly: GCA_034696005.1. Taxonomy (NCBI): domain Eukaryota; kingdom Metazoa; phylum Arthropoda; class Diplopoda; order Glomerida; family Glomeridae; genus Glomeris; species Glomeris marginata. The sequence continues at coordinate 4,237 of JAQFZQ010003188.1, read as the reverse complement.
GCAATTTAATTATTTTCAGGAGTATGTGAAATTTCACGCGTGTCGGTATACAACTGTTTTCGAGTTTGTCGGTGGTTCAGAAAGGATGATAATAAGTCCTGAACAACAGGTAGTACCACTAGCACTTAAAGCAAGTGTACTTGGATATAAACATCAACATGGTGAAGCATTAAAGGTGAGCTGAAATGTTTTGGGCGGCCGCGAAGCCAAGATATTAGCGGAAAAGAAAAATCCTGGAATTAATCGACTGTTTCCTCAAACCATTACTTTCACTTTTTGTTACCATATAGGAACATCTTTGTTTAATACAGCTTCGTCATGAAAAAATATGAAAAGACAGTGTGCCAAAATTAATATAGTGGTTAATTTATTGGTGTTGGCCAATGGTGCGATGCGCTGCGGCGTGTTCAGTTTCTGAGCTATATCTAAAGCTTGGCAAACTTTACTGTCATTGTCCTGGCAAGTATCTGCTGACGATGTCCAATCATGACGTTGAAATGACTGCAAACAGCAATGGGAACTCCAAAACTGAGGTAAGTTTTGTATAAGGAAAAGTTACATTTTACGTGCGCAACCACCTCTGCGCGTGTTCCGCAATATATTATACATAATTTAAATACAGCATAGTTTATAGATGAGGATTTTAAATAACTTTTCAATTGATTTTCATGTATAAGTTGAGGAAATTCCTTGTTTCAAAACTAAATATCCCATAGATATATTTCGAAAGTTTAAGTTTCAAAATATATAATTTGCATTCCTATAATATAATGTAATCTTATTCTTAGAATACATGTATGTATTAATTTAAATATATTCAGAAATAATAAGGGTTGTGTATATGGTTGTATTAAGGTTGTACTATATGTACATTTGGCATGGGATTAGAATTATTATTTTATTTTGTCACTCCTGCAATTTACTTTATTATATTTGTGCATTAGCTTATTTATTTCCCTTGATTAACATTGAAATCTGGAAGGATTTAATTAAGTAAGAAGGATTTAAGTTGGCACCAACATTTTTACCTTGATCATAAATATTGTAACTATATTAATAGCAATAATTATAAATAATAACTGAATATAAATTTCTTTGAAACATAACTAATGAGTACTTGTATGGATCTTTTCCAAGTAAAAATTTGTACTTTTAATAATTATTCTAAACCTTCTGATACTTTTCCATGCATTAGCCAATTAATATAATACCATCAATTATGTATTGCACAACTGAAATTGGGATTTTATAATTACACCTTAGCTATACCACTCTTGGCTATACTACCATGAAATATATAGGTTTTGTTTATTACTTTATGAACAAGTTGAGAGTTAATGGTTTTATATATCGTATGCATTGCATGTTTAAGATTGTTTCTAATATAATGTCTTTTATTATATTACAATAGCTTATTGAGCTGCCAAAAAGGGAGCAATGGGGCAACAGAGCTGAATTTTTCCTGTCCTGTGTTGGCCTATCGGTAGGCATTGGAAACGTTTGGAGGTTCCCGTACTTGGCCTATGACAATGGAGGAGGTAAATATAAATCCCAATTACAGTTTTATAAACTTCTAATTATGTTTTGTTTTGTAGGAGTCTTTCTAATTCCTTACACCATTTTGCTGATTCTCATCGGAAAGCCGATGTACATGTTGGAACTTACATTCGGCCAATATTCAGCTAAGGGGCCTACTACAATATGGAAATGTTCCCCCATAACAAGAGGTATGTTCTAGAATTCCCACACTGGTATTAAATAATTACAGGGTGGATCAAAAGTAAGAGCTGCACGAAATGCGCCACGCGGCAATGTAGCCGCCACAAAATTAATACTTTTATTTTATACATAGTCTGCTTTCGCTATAGCAGCCTTCATTATAATAGTAAGCTGTCTGTAAGAGGCAGTGTTTAATTCCTCTAACCAACCCTCGCTATAACAGCCTTCAATATAAGAGCATACACTAAGAGCAGTAAGATGCAGAATTTCCCAGGAGAGTATGCTGTTATATTGAAGTCTGCTATAACTTTTGACTGTATATTGTGTGATATCAATGAGTTGGTTGTTTGTAGGTGTTGGGGCAGCCATGGTGGTCATCTCACTCATAGTGGCCATCTACTATAACGTCATAGTGGCGTACACTTTCTTCTTCATCGCGGCATCTTTCGCTTCGGAGGTTCCTTGGGCCAAATGCAACGAATGGTGGGGTGCCAATGCATCTTGTTTCCAGCGAAATCAGGTAAATTCAATTCACATTTCATAAACATTTTAAAGCATATTGAAGAGTTTATTGTGTCATCACAATTGCAGAACGCTAGCGTGCTACCGAACAACAGCGGCGTGATTTACCAAACCGCTTCCGAACAGTATTGGAAGTAGGTTACATGTTCATTGCCAAGTTGGAAGTTAATATACTAATTATGTAACTAATTACTGCTAATTAATTCAGCAAATACGTTCTGAATATCGATGAGTCCACAGGAATCGATGACATTGGGGAAATCCAATGGGGTTTGGCTCTTTGCCTTCTTCTCGCGTGGATTCTTGTCTTCTTCTGTCTCTTCAAAGGAATTAAGACATCAGGAAAGGTGAAGTACCTTATATTTGGTATAATAGATCCAGTTGGAACAGTGATGTCCATTGATTTTATTATAGGTGGTGTACTTCACTGCAACTTTCCCGTACGTCATCTTGATCATTCTGCTGGTACGCGGAGTAACTTTGGAAGGGGCCAGCGCGGGCATCTACACTTTCTTTGTACCTCAATGGCATAAACTGGCCAACATCAAGGTGATAAGAAATTATTATTGTCATAATCAAATGTATTAAAGGTGAACTGACATGGTTTTGTAAGGTACCCTGAAAATTAACCTACATGAAAAATTACAATGAAGAAAGCATCTCCGAGAAGATTAGTAAAAAAAATAATTATTAGCACTTAAAGTTTGGAGGGGTAATTAAGTTAGGAGGTTTACTTATGCTATCCGGACTGTTATCTAACAAACTATTTCCAGAGATTTTATTGCAACACTTGCTTTCTTCATAGTTACTAAACCATGTCATCACCTTTAATATCTACCGGGTGAGTCAGAAACATGGGCCAACCCAAAAGTCTAGCTGAAATAACAAAGAATGTGAAAACTTTTGATAAGAATTGAATAGGAAATCGTAGGTGGGGAATTCATAGGACCTAACTATTTTGACCTTGGACTTCGGGGACAAGGTCATTCGGATTATATATTTCCCCCTGTTCACGCTAGAGTAAAAGTTGCAATTACAATGTTGTAGGGCATGTTCAGATTAGTGAAATTATACAGTTATATAACTAGTTTATTGTATATGTACAGGTGTGGATTGATGCTGCAAATCAGATGTTTTACTCGCTGAGCGTTGGCTGGGGAAGCCTGATCATGTTCGGAAGCTACTCGAAATTCAGTCAAAATGTGAACATGTTAGTATAAAATCATTTTGAAGGACCCAATCTACATTAATTTACATTGCCAAGTACATTGTTACAGAGATGCAATGGTGGTGAGCATATTGGACTACGTGACGAGCATTATAGCCGGTGTGGTGATATTCTCAGTTCTCGGGGCCCTTGCCCATGAACTGGACAGGCCCATTGATGAAGTTGTTCGGTCAGGACAAGGACTGGCCTTCATAGCTTACCCAGAGGCCCTTGCCAGGCTACCTATCCCACAATTATGGTCCGTCCTCTTCTTCTTCATGCTCTTCACTCTGGGACTGGACAGCGAGGTACGTAATGATTACAGTTTATTGACATGGTTTTGTGAATGTAATACACCCTGAATCTTATAGCCTGTTATAGTATTTAAGTAAAACATTATATGTAACAAGACTTATTACATGGTTTTACTTTGTGTAGGTTAAGTTTCGGGGTACGCTACAAAACCAATGCACTTCACCTTTAATACGTATTTAAAATGGAGTGTTTATAATTATAGTTTGCCACTTTGGAGACTGTATTGACAGCTTTTCATGATGAATTCCCTAAAACAAAGAAATACAAATCCCAAGTATGTCTGGTGGCCTGCATTATATGCTTCCTGTTGGGATTGCCGTGCGTTACGAGCGTGAGTATGTAGAAACTTAATTATATCTATTGTTTGTTCCCTTGTATCCTGGCAAAAAAAAATGATGGCTTTGGAGGCCTGCACCCTTTTGTTCCCCCCAGGTGCCACTGCACCCCTTTCTAAGAAACGCTAATCCTTTAATT
>JAQFZQ010003187.1:0-11400 GCA_034696005.1 Glomeris marginata | reverse complement strand
CACTGAATAGTGACGTCACGACGAAGTGACGTTGCAACCAGTTACTTCCGGAAGTAGCGGACGGCGACGGCGTGCTGACGACCGGCAATAAAGCGAATGCAGCGAGACCACGCCCACACATGCCATCACCGCCTAATCGCGTCAGTCCGGTATAGCTAGCCTCGTAATACAGGTAACAAATAATTATCATTCCATGAAATGTTTATGTAAAATTTTCTGAGCCTGGATGAAATAAATATAAAAGCAATGAATCATTATATACGTATTTGCACAACCAAAATCTAGTTGCACAATTACTTGCAACCACTCTTGTTAAAAAACTAAAGTTGTTTTTCTCTCAACACATGATTTCCCCATTTCTGGATACTGTAGTTAGTAGCCAGCAGTGACGTATGAGGCTGGTTGGAAGGCGGAGCTTAACTGCAATCACACCTATAAAAACACAGCTGCACCGTATGACATGTGGCAGTCTGCCAACTTGCAGTGGTTGTTTTCCCAATAAAATTTTCAGCTACAACACAACCCGCGCCATCTACCGGAAGGAGTTTCAACTACATATAGAAGACAAATCTTTAATTTCAAGTTTAATTACAGTTGATCTTTTTATAAATTTTATAGCTGCATTTGGAACACGTAGCCAGATTTACAACGGGATATTCATAAAGTCGTACGATTATAGTTCTAATAAACATCCTTTTGCGAACTAAAAATACAAAATGACAGTGAAAAAGATAAAAACCGCCACCGAGATTCTTTTCCTGTACATTTGCTACCGGAATATCCGGACAAACAACACTAGTTTTAAAATAGAAAATGTGTTTCCTTGCACTTTATACATGAGGGCATCGATGGCCATTGTACCTTACATTTTAAATCGTTTTGTGAATTAAAATCTCGTATTTGTATGAATTCTGTGCGATAAACCGGTTCAATGGACGGCGGAAATACTTACTTTACTTATCAATATTAATTATTATTATCCACACATGATTATCTACGAATGTTGATCGCCGATCGAACGAGATAAGAACATTTCAGAGAATAGATTCAAATATTTGTGAGCATATCATGACGTCAAAGTCACCGTATTCGCAGGCCAACTGGAAAGCCCTTTTATCCGCGCAACATTTTTGGTCACATTGTTTGGAATGAATGAAGGAATGAAGAAAAATTACAACGCTAACCATCGGCTGCCATCCAATACTGTACTTCAGATTATTGCTTCCACATCCTCCGCCATGTCCTCTGTCCCGTGAGTTTGTAAATATTGGTGTGGGGGAGATTAACAACACAGGAAACATTGCATGCACGTCGAACAGAGATTCATCTACTATACATCCTCCTACAAATAAAACGCAGTAAAAAAAAAAAGAGAAATTACAAAAAAAATTATGCACTTAATCGTAAATATTAAACCCTTGTGTCATGTGGTTGAGATTCATGTGAAGGGAGCATTTCATCTGCACGTGTTAAACGTCACTAAGTAGACCATCAAAGAGGCCACGATGGCCCACGTCGCTGCCATCAGCGCGGGAACTCCGCTGTACATCGGGCAGTACGGACACTGGTAGGAACCGCAGACTTGACAAATGTCCACCAAGTACAACTGCATCACGTCGAACATTGTCTCGTTGAACCGCTCTAGAAGGATCAAAACCAGGAATTCAGTATATTCATTCGTTTCCTCATAGTGGAAGAATGGTTCTTACCGGGTGCGTAGTAATCGTAAACTTTGATTGGAAGGTACCGCGTCATATTTGCCACGGGGTACCATCTCTCGGCCACAAATTCGATGCAGTTGCCGAACTGGTCCAACTGAAAAACAACGTCATTCATTCAACACCAAGTTTATATAATCATATTGATCACCCTTGAATGACGCTTACGTAATCGAAGTAGAAGATGACCTTCCTCTCGAAGAACCTCGCTCTTTTCAGGTTCTTCACCTTCCTCGAGAGCACGTAATTATCCAAGTCTTGCTGCTGGATGTAATAGCCGCTTGGGATGTCCACCTCGAGGACGGCCATTCCAGACCGATCCGACTCGTTGACCAGAATCCAGCTCTGACACGACCGTATGTTAATATGAGAGCTGTTCCTGCCGCCGAATTTAGCATACGGCACTACTGAAAACGACTGGATGGGTGGCATGGTCTGGTATTTCTTGATGTCGATGTGATACTGGACGGTCATCTGGACGACGGCCATTCCAGACCCTTTCGCTTCCACGTCCACGTGGCCCCACGCGTTCGGTATCTGCATCTTCTGCATCTTCGCCATCGTGTCTCCTTTCACGTAGAAGGTGGACTCCCCGAGCGACGATGATGACCGCAGAGTTACACTGAGGTCCGTAACTTCTCGAATTCGGTTCCTGGTCGTGAACTCCATAAGGGCTTGCATGGCCACTAGCGTGTCCTGCAAAACGGAAGATTATTATGTAATAACAAACGTTTGGTGTAATGGTATAGCGGAAGCGGATGCAAACCTGGGTTGAAGCCCATCCACCATCCGTTAGCCTCTGGAAATTAAGCCACTGCACTATCTGTTCCTGGAGAAGGGCCTGGCGTTCAACGAATGTTAGAAGTGCGTACGCGGTGGTTTCTATGTTGCTGGCATCGTAGTTGTACGGCAATCTGGCACGAAGGTACTGCCGTTCGCTCTGCACCACGTAATCCGGTGCAGGCGTCTTCTCGCGACCCCAATACATCATTCCATCTGCAAAATGATGGAAATAAGACAACTTACTTAGTCCAAGTTCGTCAAACACACTGCGGTCAACACGCAGCTTACGCACCAACTTCCCTCCCCTTCGAACTCAACAAGTTGAAGGCTTCTTCGCCGTAAGGGCTTCCGGCCAATGTCAGAGCGTACGCCGTGATGGCCAATTCAAACGGGTCTTGGAAGTCTCCGATGATGCCCAGCATCTTTTCCAAGTAGTGCAAGGCTTGACCTCTTGCGTTCGCCGCTCTCGCACCAGTGTCCTGGTAAAGGGTTGCACATTGCAAATTTCAGCGACGAACGATTTTTTGTTGGAAATAGAGGTGTTTATTGTACTTACACCCGGTATGTCTCTTACACTCAGAAGAGTAATGAGCACATGCGCAGTGAGTGAAATGTTCCGGTACCTCACCGGATCATTGAGTCGGTCCGACGTCAAGTTCATCTTCCGATCGTACGCTAACAACGACGTTTCGTAGAAAGCACCGTACGGAGTTTGGTACTGGAGGATCCAGTCGATGGCCCTTGATATGACCTTGGTGTCGATATACAGGAAAAACTCCCACTCGTTAAAGTTAGCCTCGTTGAAAACTCTAGCGCAGAACGCAGTCAACCTAAATTTTTTCAAATTAAATACGTAAATCACACGGTCAAGTCTGATGATTCAAAGGTTAAATGTAAATCGTACCAAACACTGGGAATACTGTTCCATCTAAAAGGCATGAATGCGCCTTCGGTAGACATGTAACTCAACTGTCTCGCGTACGCTGAAATATAATACGGTACAGAATGTATTTTTGCTTGTAGACAGGAAGAAAAATAAAATGTGCAACCTACCTTTGTTGAGATGATAGAAAGCTTGTTTATCTAACTCGGGTTGTCTTTGGTTTGTTATCCTCATGTACTTGACGGTAAGTAGGTTGTAAGCGAAATTGAACATGTTGTTTTCGGCGGCTCCGAACGGAAGTCGAAGAAGGTTGGTTGCGTTCATGGGCATCAGAGGGAAAGCCGGTCCGACCACGTCACCAAAGACAGTCAACCAAGCACGATTGGATCCGAACACGTAGTAACGGTCTCTTTCGTAGGGCACGATCGGGGTCTCCGTCAAGTTCACGTCGATGAACTTAATCATGTACGCGTGGTTACTCAGATCCAGAAACACCGATGCATGTCGGTACTGTGGAATTCCATCTGCCTGATGAAGAAATGCACAATTAACCATTTACTTCCTTCCAAATAGTCCATTCCACCATCTCCAAAACTTACATCGACGTTTATCGTTCGCGTGACAGAGTACTTTCCGATCTGCGTGATGGCCATCACCGTCACGTTGATGTCCCCGATCCTCGTCGGCACGACCGGCATATGTACCACTTGCGACGACTGACTCCGCAGCTACATAAACCAATATATTACAATCACCTTTCAGCTCCAACGTACAACCTTATTTTGTCACCAACCCATATGAGGTGCTGATGTTCCCCGGAGGAAGTCTGGGCGCTGTACGAGTACACGATGCCGTCCTTACCGACGTGAACAAACCGGTAATCGGGATTGTTGGCAAGCACGACTATCACTTGAAGGTAGTCTTCCATGAAATTGAACAACGTCATGCGAAGTCCCACTTGTTCTCCCTGCATGCACTTGTTTGGCATTTCTAACGTCATGTAGAAAGGTCTCGCGCCGGCATACTGTTGAGGTCGTGGAATGAGACCGAAGCCCCTCGTCGTACTCATGCTGAACGCGTTCATCACCCAATGGGCTGGTCTTTCCGGTACTGACACGTTGTATATTAAGTACCCATGAGGACTGCGATGGGAAAAACCAAAACAATTGAACGACTGCTCGATAAAACTCTTCGGTTTCGAAATCTTCACCAATCTCACCCGATGTTCAGGTCCTTCCACAGCCAGGAATTCTGATACAGTCTCTCGAACATATTCCTCCTTCGCATCTTCCACTTGGTCACGTCAAAGAAGTCCTTCCTTCGGCCTGCCATTAATAATATAATACAATCATTACCATTTTATAACCTACAGTCTTTTTCTCTCATTCTCACTAACTCACAATTTGATTCGTCGGAACCATCTTCACAATCAAAGCGGCCATCGCAGCGTCTAAGACGATTGTAGCAGAAGCCATTCAAACAAGACAGAAATCCCAAAGTCTCGTTGCAAACGACAGGTACTCGGGTGATGTTGGCATCGGTGAAAATCACCAAGCCCGAGTACTGCAGCGCAAAACAAATCCCGTAAAATTAGCTGGTTTTCTTAGTTAAAACAATAGTTAGAACACCAACTCCGATGGCCTCACCTCAAACGTCCTGTTCGCATCGATGCCGTAAGACGGAGCCGAAAAGTACATGATTTCGTCCGCGTCTCCGCTTCTAGACCGCCACTCGAAGCTGTACGTACCGTTGTTATCCTCTTCGAACGTGTTCATCTGCCTGAGGACACTGGCATGGCTCAGTTCATTGCCTGCTTGCATTACGTACATGTCTCTATCCATGGCCGAAACTCCCACGTAAGCCCCGGATTCCCCGTAAACAACCACTTCGATGTAATCTCCATCTTTGGCCTTTCGGTCGTTCAACGTCACGTTGAACTGCGGGGAAACAGAATCACAATTAACTAACATTTAAATACCAACATTTAACAATGTCCACTTTACCTTGTTTCTAGATATTCCGTTAACGGGGAACGCCAAGCTATCGGACACCACTTCACCATCCAGAGCCACGTGGTAAACCACCACGCTGGCACTCGGTGCCATCTCCGCCGACAGCGCCACCGCAAACGTCTTGATGCTTGAAGAAATGGTCTCGGTGCCACCGTGAACTATCAACCCTTTTGCCATCACCTGATCACAAAAATCCACGTAAAATATACCGAATCTCTAAAGCTTCAAACGAGAATAAACAAATTGTACCGACCACATAAGAGAACTGTTCCAGGTAGAAATCGGCCCTCACGTGGAAGATTATGTACTCGCCGACCTTTGCTTCCGTGGAACTTGTGTACACACTCAGGTGATGGTTGCGTGGAGAATACTGAGCGACCATCAGCATGCTCGTCTCGGCACTGTCGTACTCATCGTTGTACCGAGCCTGAAGCCTGAGGTAGCGTATCGCGCCGAGAACATCCGGGTTGAAGCCCGGTTCAGAAAGAAGGTCCAATTCCATCGCGAACGTGCCAGGGTAACGGGGCATGGGCAGAAGGTTCCTGGGCTGCAGGTTCCTCGATTGCCCTCCGAACATGACGACGGTCGGCGAGACGGTGACAACCTGCCGCGGGCCACGGTCACCAGGAAGGGGAGCGTTGTCATGATGGGAAACGACAAGCTGAAATCGACCATAGCACCATCTTTAATTACTCGTTGTCTGTCACTAACAGGTCCCGGAATAATGAAGACTTACGTAGATCTTAAACGGCGAAGTTGGTTTGAAAACTTGCGGCTGGGAACCAAGAAACTGCAGTTTAATGGAACTGTTGAATATGAGGGCCGACGAGAAGCCTTCGACGACTTCGCCGAGGATCGGGTCTCCGACAACCGCGGTCACCCGGATCTCCATGCCGTCTAGTTTGGCCACTAGACGTTCCAGTTCGTAAGTTGGAAACCGAAAACTGTACGTGCCTTCGAACTATTTGAATGGACAACACAACTTTTAAGTGGTTCCGCAAGTTATTTCATCATTCAAACATGGCTTACGATTGGGATGTATCTTTCAAGGATCGAGTCTCGGCTAACGGAACTGTACCCAGGTTGGATTTGATTCAGCGATGCACGTAAGGTCAGATTGGCCCTCACCGGAGCTCCACTCGTGTAACTGAAACAAAGATCACAGTCATCACCACCAAGTTCTACTCCACTGCAAGACAAATGTACCAACACACTTACTTGGCTTCTATCGTTCCGTAAATGTATTCGTCGGTGTCCATGAAGAACGCCGGCATGCTTACGTTCACTTCAAACCTTGTCTGGACTTCATGGTTTAATCAGAACAAACAAAATATCATGAAACAGCTGTTCCGCTTAACAATGACTACGCTACAACAAATCTTACAATATTCTTCTACAACGAATTCCTTTTCTTCGATCTGACCCTGTGCGACAATCTTCACTTTCCAATTGCCGGTTACAACCTGATCGGCCAGCGCATACTCCAAACTAACAGCACCTGAAATTTCCAAAATGAAATCACTACACGGAACAACATCGAAGCCAAACTACTGAATTATCAATCACAACCCACCGATGTTTGTCTGCCTTGAAAGCCAACGCCTCATCACGTACCCATTAGGATCTATCATAAAAACATCCACCGGGTCGTTGAAGGCCTTCAGCTCCGTGTTAATCGGAATGGCTCGAAATCTCACTGTTGTACGCAAACAAGACAATTTAATAGAAGTTGGAACGTATAAGGGATCTTCAAGTTCACAGTTTTACCAATCTCTCCTTGCTTATACACGGGTTTGTCCATCTGCACTAGGATGGTCATGAACCGCTGCGAGAAGCTGAGTACGGTGTCATTGATGAAGGCGATTCCTCCAAGGGCATCTTCGAAATTGCCTTGTATTCTTAATCTGTACAACCCGTGAACGCTTGTCTGTGGCACCTCGAGGAGCAGAACTTCCGGCACACCTTGCTGAAGCCTCTTGGTGTCTTGAGACAGTTCCACGCCGTTGCGCTGAATAGAGCCACGCACCGATATGGGGTGCTCGGTGTTCATGATGTTCACCATCACTTTGTAGACATGTCCTGGGCGAACCCTCCGTGAAGCCACAATGAAGTACGTCCTTCAATAAACAGCAAAACAAACAATCAGAACCCATTCCAGTAGTTTCATATTTACTATTTGTACACCGCAAAACTCACGGCTCTTTACGTAGATCGACCGTTTTGGAAAACGGATCTATAAATTGTTGGCCACCCGGCCTGAAGTTAGGTCCTGGGAAGTTTGGCCCTTGCTGTCTTGGGTTTTGAGGGTTGTACGGATTCTGTGGTCCCGCGAAGGAACCGTCCGGCCGTTGGAACTGGCCATTGGTCAACACCAGGGCTAACGCCGTAACAACCGCCGCCAACCACATCCTCGCATCACCTGAAAAGGGACAACAGAACACAATTTTACTATATACCAGCGAAAAGGCCAACAATGAACCTTCCATTCACTGTACACCTAGGGCCATCTGCTTAATGCAATCATCAGCAGTGACTCCCTCCATTTTACGACAAAACCTTTAGTTCTTTTTTATATATAGTGAAACGTCCACTGTTAGTTCTCCATTATCAAATTATCGCCTTCGGCGATTGTCACATATATCCGACTGGAAGCACTCATAAGGTCATCAAAAACTTTACGCGACAACTACGACCCCTTCCGGTAATTTTTGGAATTGTGTTTTTGTTCATGCCGGCGGCCCAAGTGGAGGAAATTAAATTTCCGGCGCATCAACGACCTCAACAAAGCAAATAATAAGGCAGGCCATCAACACCGTGCTTGTTATCCGAACAGAAAGCGGGGCGTTGCCGTCGTTCGTAAAAAAAAAGGAAAAAGAAAAAAGCCCCAACCCTGCAATTTATGCCCATCCGACTCGTGTGAATATCGACTCGGCTCGAGCCCATAAAGCTAAAACCACAGGCAACAGCTGGCCAAAGCCACTTTCGAATGCGGCGGCAAACGACGCACGCCATTGTATCGAAGCGCCACCTGGCGTTCCAAATCGGCATCCCAGATCAACAGCTCGTGGTTCTCACAGCCGTCACGAGCGGCGCCACCAAAACGTGCTGTTGTTTCGTTTCCCCTAATTTCACCCCAGAACCTTCCCCATTACTTTGGTATAGTGCAGTACAGTGCACATGTTTGTTGTTCAAGAGTGTCTTCAAAAAATGGCCATCTGGTAACCTTAGCAACGCGCAGTTAGAAAAAAACTGACTTTGAAGTGCCACGGCTTGCGTACACATAGTAAAACAACTTTACTGCAAATTATTTACGCAACACGCGTCGTAAATCGGTCCCCAGTCCATTGCACTATTTATTTTATAGTGTGAGACAACATTTAAACAGCTACTGAGTATTCTCACTGCGGAATGGTGCCACCTGGTGGCGCCCGCAACAACTACCTTATCGTTTCCTTTTCATACGAAAGTGGGCGCCATTACACAAGTCAGCCGTAATGCCAACCGCCTTCTTTCGTCAAATATCCATCTATTCATTAACAGTAATTTATCACGCAATAAATGGTGTCACGAGAAGTTAATCGGGACAGATTTAAACAATGAAATGGAAAACGTTCGAAAATGGCGCCCATTTCAGAGAGGGAGAGAAAGAAAAAATTTATGACAGCGGGTGATTTTTACGCGATTCAATCTGTCGGAATTATGGATAATAATCATTCATTAGTCATTCTAGCCTTGACTCAAGCATCTCTTTGCCGTCTCTTGAGACCCATTTTGGACAAATTATAGATCATCCGGCCCGGTTGCCAGAAAAGAATATGCGAGAGGGTGCAATGATCCCTCATTATAGGCCTACTACTACTACATACAATGTTAATCGATTTTTACGAAAACCATGCTGAAATCCGTAACTTACATGAAGACAAAAGGAATTCCTCACAATAATAGCAACGGGGGAAAATATACTACAGGGAAAAGCGGTTGGAGCGCAACCAAATAAGGGCGTGGTCCTTTTTCTCACACTACCGAAAAACCCGGGTTTTTTGTCAACACTGACTGGCATCGAAGTTTTATCCAGGGTTTTTCCGGCAATTATCCAGCCGGTTCAACACAACAAAATCTGGATTCCTGGTGTTTGTTTATTACCCCCTAAATTTTATCACTCGAAAATACCTTTACCACAAGCCTAATGTGTAATTGACAATTGTTGCGATGCACGGGCGCCCTCTAGCGGTAGGATTCTCGTTAAGGAACCACAAACAAGGGCCCTTGCTTTGTGAGGCATAACAAATGAGGGGGAAATAGTAGTCCAAAAGAAAAAGACACTCATCCATTGAAAACTCATCTGGAAAATAACTGGCATCGAATTTCTTTTCGGTTTATATAACCCACATGTTCAAAAACATCTTTTGAAAGCACACCTTTTCATCTACCCCCGCAAGAGGGCGCAAAAATCCTTTAATCTAGTACTTTTTATGGGCAAACATCTGCGGTCTAAACGTTAATCCATATACTCTCACGCAAATGAAAACTGCCATCTGCTAATGAAGCCTAAAAGAAGGGGGAAATAATAATGTACACGTCTTTCAATTCGGTTTAGGGATCGCCCGTAAATTGAGTTATTCAGGTCCCAAAGGGCCAAAATGAAGTCGTGATTGCGGTTTCACATCTATAAATTATACACCCCAATTTAGAAAATGCAATTATATACGCCATTACAACCGATTCAAGTTATTCAATAAGAGTTAGCTTACACTTAGTCAAAAGTTGTAATTTCTTATTAAACATAATTTACGGACGCTCCCTCGTAATGGTTGTACCATTTCGAATCTCGCGCTAAAAACATTTTCGACTAAAGCGCCACCTACAATCTGCACATTCCAAGCTCTAAATCACGTCCCAACGTCCTTGCCAAACGCAAATTCTTTCTAATTTTACCAGTTTCGTCTAAAGCATATTTCCCTAACATTCAAAACTTTGAATACTCGATCGTTTCAAGCGTGATTCACAAAAAATTTACCGCCATTTTAAACGAATGTTGCCTTATACGCGTTATACGTTTCCAGTACCATAAAATGCCTTCACACCAAGCAAAACCGCCCGTTTTCCCTAAAAATTGTCAGAATTTCTACTCGGGAAGCGATTGATTAATAGGAATGGAATGTTGGATGTATCATATATACTTCCCCCCCACAACAGCAACAACAACAAAACTTCTGCACACACATGACCACTCCCTTTCACTTGTAGGCCTACCTGTTCGAACGACAGGTGCGACTCAACGGCTTCAAATTTCGGTTAAATAACGCAAAAGTGGGACGAAAATAACGAGAAATCGAGTCGAAAAACACGGAAAGTAAATATTTACCGTCGCTGAATAGTCCAAAACAGCGATCGAGATGAATCAAAAACGTACCAAGTCGTACAGGTGCGTCGATGCGAAACTCCTTTACTCAAAAACATACGTGAACGCCTATTGGTCGATCACCTGCTGACTCACGCCCCGCCCCTTGCACACGCCCACCCGGCATCATCTGTCGTGTAAGAAAAACTGCTTCAAGGGGCACTCGTAACTAATAAAAACCAGTGATAAAACACACCGGATGTTACTTTTTTGCATTTTGAATGCCGTCCAGAGATTCCCGCCGCGTTTCCGTTTTCAAGACCAAACTTTGTTTTTATAAAATCAGGGTGTCTACTGGTATTCCATTCCAAAATATCATAACTTTATCAGGATTCTCATGACCATATTTAGCACAATATCACGATTTATGTGATAAAACACCATTTTTATGAACACTTATTTCAATTTTCATTTTTATATAGTGTTTGAATACCAGAAATTCGCAATTTCATTTACAATAAAATTAATAAAAAAAGAAAAAAAAAATAATATATTGTAATTCAAATCTAATGGAGAATATTTGTACAAAACCCTCCTCCCCCACCCCCCTCCCTCCCCATAACCCACCCCCCTTACCCCCCTCCCATACGGGAAGAAGGCAGG
>JAQFZQ010003186.1:0-11405 GCA_034696005.1 Glomeris marginata | reverse complement strand
CCTTATGGTTATCAACGCAGTAGTTTTTTTTAAATACTTTTCTGAAATGTTGGAAAGACTTTGTGGCCACCCTGTATTATTTATTTGTTAACTTAAAATAATGGAAAATATTGGTGTGCTATAATGCATGCATTATTAACACAGTTGCATTAATCACATGAAATATATCACTTTTTCCCAAGTACTTCAGCATTTTTTGCAACGTTTGTATAAAACGTCTACTGATTACATGATATGTGACCTTGAGGCACCGTATCAAGGTCATTCAAAACTTTCCTTCACTGTATCTCCTTCATAGTTGCAGGGTTTTAGGCTGTTACCTTTCACGGGGCAATACCGGTTATTCCCAAACATAGTGCATATAGCGGTATTGGCAGATTCCGTTAAATAACATGAAAAAGGTGAGACATTGTATACTTTCGTTGATGTAAGTTTCTTGGGGTTTTTCGTATATATGCTTTGTTGGTGGGTGGTTTTTTGTGAGTGGTCGGTCGGTCGGAGGACATCAGAGGGAGGGACGTAACCGTGACCATGGTTCTTGTTTCTTGCTCCCCTCCCTCTATTTCCACACGAGAACAAAACGGCCATTTTCGCACGCAGCAGGCAAAGACAACAAAAGCAACGTTCACCTTTCGCAGCCCAAATAAACACGGAGCGTCTGCGAAATGACAAAACACAAAAACACGACGACGGCCCTTGCCCCTTGTCCTTGCTCCTGTCCAAATATGCCCCACCCCAGCCAGCATTAGAGAACATTATGAAAGCAAAGTCAGTGGTGTAGCTTCCGAGAGTGCTCACAGTTTCGCCATTACCCATGATTGTCTTCGCATTCCCATTCGTTGATTGAAGTCACCATAAAACGACAATCTTGTCCTTTTTTTAAAACTTTTATCCTATTCTTTTCTTTTCTCCTTTTACCAAACACACCCTGCTATAAGGATTTTCCTCTCTTTTATTTCTTTATTGCGACTTTAATTATACCAGTGCAATAACGTGTTCACTTCCAATTCTGACAAATAAATAGCTGAAAGGTGAAGGAAATCGGCTCCAATTTCGCAAATTAACTGAAATAACCCCACATACTCGACTTTCAAGTACTTCTTATTATAATTAATGTATAATTATTAATGCAATTACAGCATCCAAATGCTGCATATTGCATATGGTATAAAAAACGTTTTACAAAATTTGCAAACATTGAGCTAGGTACTTTAAAAATTTCATGTAACAATTATAACAGAATATAACACCTAAAGGGTGAGTCAGCTAACTGTTGCGTGGTTGGTATATCTCAAATGAATGCAAATATCAAAAAACAAGCATGCAGCATGATATACACATTGGGGGACATCTGCTAATGTGCACTTTGCGGACTTTGGAACACATAATCAAGGTGTTCGAAAATGCAGAATTTGTAACTTGCAAGATAGGTAGGTAGTATGAATTAGGGAAATGATGTGCACATCTAGCTGGTTCGGAAGGTGAAAAAAGATTGAAATTACGATGAAATGGAGCGAAGATATCGCCGTTCGAAAAACCGCAGTTTGCCTATAGAAGTTGCCAGCACTGCGACACTTCACATGCGTACAAGCAACAGTCAGGCAAAGCAAGGGGCAAAGCACTGTTTTTCGAACGGCGATATCTCCACTCCATTTCATCGTAATTTCAAACTTTTTTCACCTTCCGAACCAGCTAGAGTGCACATCATTTCCCTAATTCGTACTATACCTGCCTATCTTGCAAGTTACAAATTCTGCATTTTCGAACACCCTGATCGTGTGTTCCAAAGTCCTCAAAGTGCACATTAGCAGATGTCCCCCAACGTGTTCATCATGTTTGCATGCTTGTTTTTTGATTTGAGATATATACCAACCACGCAACAGTTAGCCGACTCACCCTGTATATACTGAGCTTCATTAATTATATTATATAAGCACAATGCCTTTCTGTGTGATGAATGTATAGCCTATATCAAAAAACATCCCAGTGATCTGCATGTGGAAAATTATTAAATTATATTATTTGGTATAATACATGCGGGACCAAGGCATAAACTTTATCAAAGCTTATTGTATATTAAAAATGTGATTCCTATGTATCTTGCATGGTTCAACAATTTTGTCATGCATGCATGATGCTATTCTACTAAAGTGATATCGGTCATATGTAAAGTAGGGTAATAAGATGATTCCTATTCTTTTTTTGGAAGTTGTATTTTTTTAAAGTTGAGCTGAGTCCATGCTCATCATTTAGTGTTTAGGTTAATTTATTTGAATTGATTCCAGTCTGTCAGAAAATAATGGTACCACTCTACGAATGCAATAAAAATTTTACATAAAAGGTTAAGGTATCATGCAGGGTTATGTTAATGAGTGTTGGCGCCATTAACGGCTTGTATAAGCACCCCAAACACGGACCAACTATTTTATAGAGCTGGCTGGTGGTTGCAAAAGCGGCCATAAACACAGTTTTATATGTCGACCATACGACCCTAAATTCAAGTCGATGATGAGAGCAATCATTATTACCAGACAGTAAATTATTTTTAATAAGACTTCACCTGCATGATCTTCTTTTAAATCCCACTGAATAACCATGCACAATAATTGTTTATATATCACTCCCTTATATATATACAGTTATCAGCAAGCAGTTCTTATAAAAAAAAATCCTACAAGCTAACATTCGTTTAGAGAAAAAAAATCTATTGGAGGAAAGTTTTGTGGAGCAATGGCAGTTTTATTATAGCTGTATAATGCTTGAATTTCTTAGGTACAAAAACAAGAAAAAACAATTGGTAGTTAGGTACATGGTAAGGGCGAGGTAACGATGACGCTTATATGTTGCCAGGGTTGCAATAAAGCGGCATTTGGCCCTATAGGCAAAGGTCAGTCAGTGGGCATCAAGACTTGAAATTTACAGCTACCATAATGAGCCTGGAGACATGGCACTGTTTGCAGCTTTTCTATTATAGCTAGCCATCAACCAGACCAGTAGCAACAAGCAAACTGTAATGGTCCTTTTCCACCTATTATGCAACATTAAGTAGCCTATATACTGTTAACCTCCTTCATCGTTTTTCGGATTTGTAACAGGAGCACCTTTCAAGCATCTTTGTTCTTGCAACACACATAAGCGATTTTTAGTCCTTGTTAAAAGGGACCTAGACTTGCCGCAACTAGGGCTTGTTGCTCGTAAAAATCCTCTACCAACTTTACCCCACCCCTTAAAACGTCCCCTAGAAAAGTGATAACGACCTCAACGCTTTTTCCCTTTTGCACCGCAACCGCATTCTTAACGAATAAAAATCGAAAAAGCCCCTATAAACGCCGATTGGTTGAAGCAATAAACTGCATATTTTCCAGTCGATAGGTATTTTTATTGTGCATGGCTGCCCAAACAATATTCCCGTTATTTGCGTTTGCCAAATGGGCCCAATGCATTTTCTTCTACCTACTCCTCCTTGTTTTGGCTGGCCAAGTGTAATATAACAGGTCCCATGCCATAAAACTCAGCATCCCTCCTGATCACCCTCCTGCTCCTTTTCCCAACAACCTCGATTATATACAAAGGCATGGGTAGGTAGTTCAACCCCTTATTTTACCCACACTCTCTCATCGATGCATTTAGGTATACATATACTACTGAAAGTAGCCTTCAGGTGAGAATTGATGAGATTACGGAACCCTTGTCTGGTGTGGGACAAGTCGGCGAAAAGGTCCTTTGACATTATAGTGAAAAGCACACCCACAAAGTTGTTAAAATTCCAAAGGGAAATTAGCAACTTGAGCAATAAACATGGCTTAAACATAACCAAAACGAATTTTATGATATGTGCTCACATTGGAAACTGCATGTGCACTGTGCACAATTATTAGAAGCACTTTGGGAAATGAAGGAATTAATCTCAATAACTGATTGATTCAATAAAACGATGGACTTAATTTGTATAGAATAACAAAACATATATCCACAAATATTAACATATTGATGGAAACATAGGGATCGTCCATAAAATATGTAATGGGAAATTTAAGATTTTTGACACCCACTCCCCTAAATCATCAACCTTCATAAAATCACGAATTAAATTGTATCTCATACTATAAAAGAGTTGGCAATAATTCTACTACTGCAAATCCAACATCTCGATGGGTAATACCTATTTGTAAAAAAAAATTGCAAATATGAACACCGAAAATGTACTTCGAGAAAACGACAGACCAAAATTTGATAGCTGTTGTTGTATATACAGACTTGAAATTTTTTGTGAACTTAGAATGCCATGATGTCTTCGTCGCTCTAATGAGATATTTGAAAATATATTGCAAGTTTTCTTGAAATAAATTACCATTGCTCAAAATTGAAAGTTTCATCATTAAAAATAAGGGACCACCTGCCTGTTAGGACCAATATTGTGTGTTCCTGTGGAGCCCCATATGATTTAAACACAATTATAACCAAGGACTATGATTTTTGAGGCAAAAATTGCTGATAGAACTGTCCATGTCAAATATGGGACACTTTTATCTCAAAAGTCAGACCAAAATTCCTGTAAAGTTTGGGTTAAATTTGGCATAGGTCTCACAAATCCAATCACAGACACCTCTCATGCAAGTATCTGCGTATCACAGGAACCACCTGTGGGTTTGGACCACTTTCCAAGCTGCATTGACTGCAATCTTGAAATTTAAGGCAAGTCTGGTCTGTATAAGATCTCCAAAAAAGTCTTCTGTACCATTGTTTCTTATGACATAATCTTTTCTAAAACACCCCTCCCTCAATCCAGAGGCAAGGTGACAAAGGTATAAAACAAATACAAGTAGTAATGATATATACTAGAATGATAATTGCTTATATGTTTCTGCGCAGCATGAGTTTCACAAGCAGGGTGTCTATAATATAGGGAGGTTTTGATTAGGGTCCGTGGTGTGGCTGGCCTCGCAGATGGCGCTGCAGTCGGTTCGGTTCAGTTCGGTTAGCGTTTCAGTGCGAGGCGTGCATTATCATACCAGTGTCGCCATCACTTCCGCCCAGTTGGTGGTGTACCACCCTAAAAGTCTATATGCCCAGACGCGCCCTGGCATCGACTGCACAACCACATATATATACACATACACAAACCACAGTGCGACATGATGAATTCATCATTCAACAAAATGCCCGGCTATGATTGCTACTATCAGCTGCTCGCCTGTTCCGTACCCATGTGTGAACTACTGGACTCCACTGCACACACATCTACACACACCACCAACACCAAAAAGTTCTCTGTTTCATTTTTAACGCCTCCCAGACGACAAATAATAATGGAAACAAACAACACCAACTGAAACTAGTTGTGCATATACTTTCATTGTCGCATAGTAGCATTATAAAAAGTAATGGACGAACCCCCCCCCCCCTATACATAGAGTACTTACTATACAGGATGCTCTTTAAGTCAGATTCCCTTGTTATGCAGTGAAGCAACAGTAAATCCACTATCCCACTATACACCTAACCAATCTCAATGGTCATGCTTCACTGCATAAACAATTGAAACAGACTTTATAGACACCCTGTACATGAAACCATCAAACACAATTCTAACATATACAGGGTGAGTCAATATATTTTTTGTCAGGGCTTTAAGATGCCTGTAAAATTTTATCATCCTCATCAACTTTAAATTGAAAGAGCATCAATTACAGCATGTTGAAAATAATATTAAGGATTACATAACATGTTATGCTATATGATTATATAGGAATCATCATGTATATTACTTGCTGTTCACTCCTGAACATAGAATTAACAATTGTAACACTCACTGTTTGAAATATACTGAAGGGGCCAGACTTTTTATCCACCCTGCAGAATTCTACCCTGCATAAGTAATAGGATGTAGGCCTACATGGTGAAAAGCTTATATAATATGTAACATTTTGCACAAAATAAATTTATGTATCCTACTAATTATTGGGTAGTTATGTAAATCCACAGTAGGTGGAGTATTTAAGATTATTATTAATTACAATAAACACTATGCAGTTAAAGTTACAAGGAAGTCATCTAATCAAATAAGAATATGAACCAGGTTTTCCACCTTCTTGTGAAAATTCATGCACTACATTTCAATTCCTATATACAATGCTGTGCATTGTACATTTACAAGAAATCAAAGGCTGTTTCTGATAACATTCACATTGTACAAATGCCACAAATGCATTGTTTTAATTTAAACATTTAAAAGTAACAATATGTGTAGATAATTCAACATGGAAATAGATAATTTAATATATGATTGGGAAAACATTTATTAATTTTCATTCAATATTTTCATGAATTATATGCAAATATAGTTTGTCCAAGAAGATAAATTAAATAAATTCTACAATGGAATTGTACCTATAAGAAAGTTGCACAATTGTAACCTGGTATATTTCACATGCAACATGTGATGGGAAGTGAAAATCTTGTTTATTATATAGAGTCTATGCACTTTACTCGGGCAATGTTTATTATTATATGTACTGTATACGAGTGGAAACATAATAATTCAACAACTACTTGGCAAGTTTGCAATCGGGGTGTTGCAAGTTATTTTTATAGGCAGTGCAGTGGCATGCCATTATATAGCATTTGTCGCCCTATAACAATTATTAATTTATATGGAGAGCTTATAAAAATAAGACGACTCGTTATATTGCCTCGTTTATATCTGCAAACTCAACCTTGTATGTACTATGCATGGGTGTGTGTATATACTTGATAAGCTATTTTCGTCACTATCAAATATCATATACACCCCAATGACAAGAATGAAAATGGTGTCGTTGGCTAAAGTGTTGCTGGCATCGACTCAACGAGCAAATTAGCAATTTTCTCTCAACCTTTGTCATGTATACGAGATGTATTCGCATCACACACCCTATTCAATCCCAATCATGCATTATTAACGAGCCGCCAATTAGATCCAACGTTCACCTTGCCAAAAGCAAAATGGCCGCCTGCAACCCGTTCGTTTACACAGCTAACAAACTATCCAATACCAAACACTCTTTCCAAGTGTCAAAACACGTGGCTTTTTTTACAGTCTAATCCAGATAAGTGGAAACCGTTCAAGTGAAAAACCCGGATAAGTAGAATAAATGTTGGTACACTGAAATTTAACTTTATGTTTTGCATGTTACATAGAACTGGATAAGTGGACATTTTTTGAATCTGTCCAAATGTAATTCACTTAATTATGTCATATAGAGTAATTTATTGGTGGGTTTTATGCTAAAAATCTCACAAATTAATTCGCATGAAAAATCTAAGAAAGTTGAAGCACAGCCTCGAAAAATGGTTCAACATAACATTTTTGCAAAATCACATTAAACATGAATCACTGCATCGTATTCAGGTTAGTTTTAAATTATTTATGGGGTATTACAGGGTATTATCTGCCATGGAAGCAGTATAGGATGGCACTCTGGCGCCGGGAGTGTCGGCACAGGTGGGCGTGGCCTATTCCTGCATCACCCGAGGTGGGAGGGGCCAAAAATAGCTTCAGATAGGACTGAATATTTGAATTTCCCACTCTATGAGGTTATCGAAAGTGGGAGGAGCCATGGTATAGCCTCTGGCCCATAATTCGACCAATCACAGTGAGGCAGGAATAGGCCACGCCCACCTGTGGCGTCACTTTCAGCGCCAGAGTTCCCTCCTATAATATTCATGGAATAATTGTTTAATTACCTAACTGTGTATAGTAGACCCATTTACCTTCAAATGCAGGACTTGGAATGAGGCACATGATGTGATAGCAAGCTTTTGAATTTCGCCGGTAGGTGGTGCTAGTGGACAATCTTGTAGCATGGCGCATTGCATGATGGGGCAGGCGTTTCGCTTAATTCCAAGTTCACTGCTGAACTCCAATGGTGAAAGCAGATATTTTCTATATTAATATAGTAAATTAATAATTACTTCAGTATTATTTTTATAAGTATGATCATTATAATACATTTCAAAACATAACCCAATTTGTATGCATCCCCATCCCTCATCTCCTCAAAAATAATCCAAATTAATTTTGTGTGAAGCCATCACTGTTTATTCCAAACCCAAATGGAGAAATAGTCACTATTTTATATTATATATATGAAAAACTCATTCTTGTTGATCAACATCTGAAATAAAATTGCAAATTCAGATATTTTAAATACATAATCACACTTATTTATGGACAAAATATTGCAAGACCTTTTCTTTTAACTGTGCACATGGTATATGTTATAAAATTGTATTTGGGGAGACATTATTTGTTATTTATATAAAAATCTGATATAATCGAGACTATACATCATGAACTGTTTGCGATGAGGAAAACAATTATTGAACATACAAAGTGAGACTAGTACTAGGAATTTTAGGTTGGCAGGATGTCGCGAAAATATGACAAATATATAAGGCTATTTATTTAGCCTGGTTGGGGTTCATCCACACATGGCTGTTGCACTTGGCCAGTGAATAAAATACCAATAATTATATGCGTTTGACGACACATCATCGACCTATTCTGTTCTTAGATACACATTGGTTGTGTATATATCCACAATATACAGCAGCTTATAATAATATGTCTTTGGAAATTATTTAATTTTAAGGGCTGACTGGCTGTTCATGGGTAAACATTAATTTTTACGAGGATCCTCCATTTGACAACGACTTGACGAGTCATATATCATAAACGTCCATTCAAAGTGTATATACTAACAGAGCAGCTACACTGAGAATTTCGCACAGCTCCTTAACAAAAATATAACCATACTACCAACTTGTTATACAAGTCACAATACGTGTATACAATGTGTATGCATCCATGACAATGCAACTTCCAAAATAATACCTATTGATTTACATAATTATCAACAATCTGTACAAGTATGCGATCTGTTATAGAATCATTTTCACTAATTCACTATTTTTCAAGGATAATGACTATGTAACTTTTGATTGCCTGGGTTTACAGCCATATAATGAATTGGAAAGTTGTAGAGTTTCCAAAGATTAGTCTGAGTATACATGTGTTGCCAATCTTAGAGAAACGTATACCATTTTATATGAATTATATAACAGCGAAATGGTGCATTGCAGTAAAGTATGCCAATGGTGGTGCACTGCAGTGAAGCATGTCATTTACCCAACCATGCAAATAATCTCTTGCAAACTCGAATTCCTGATGCAGCCATGCAGCCATCATTCTGAATTATTTTATGTAAGTATATATTCTCAGAACAGCTACAGTCAATATGCAGTTACATCGTTTTTCGAGGCAGCTACATTAATTTCAATTCACATAGTATATGGTAAAATTAAATAGTTTATTTTTGTTTGAACATAAGCAATATGGACTTTAAATGATTGTTTAAATTATAAGCTGATGTTGGACAAGCACAGCAACTCTATTTGTGTTGGGGAAGTTCTATTTGGCCGCCATTACACCAGTCATGACTCAGTTCTGCAACCAAATAACAATCATACATATGATTTGTTTATTGCAGTACTTACTCAATGACTAGAAACATTGGAACTGCATGATATAAAAGTATTTGTTGACCAAATGGGTGCTATAGAGTAGGTCAGAAAACTGGTGTATGGGTTAAATATATATTTACACTCGGTTAACCACAGTTCTTTGCTTGCCAAAACCACGGACAAAGTCGGTGAGTCCCAGCCTTGAGCCTTAAGGCTATCCATAAAGCGATAAAATGCAGGTGGCCCTCTATCACGACCTGTATAACTGTCAAAAGCGATCGAGATGAGCGACATAATCCCCTTGTTTAAGCTGCCGAATGTGGTGCCCCTGGCGGAGCTTGAGCGCAATTGCGAGCAATGAGGGGCCATTGAGGTCCTGCTGGGTCTCGGTCTCACCCCTGTAACCCTACAAGCTTTGCTTGCATACCGAGTGACCATTAAATGGAAAACTGCAAGCACACAACACCCAAAAGTACCAATGTCCCTTTGCGGCTTCCCCTGCCCTTTCTTTTGTCTTCTCAACCTGCTGGCTTTTGCCTTTTCCAAATCGTCTTCTATTGGACTCTGGGGAGTTTTGGGTCACTTAGGTCTATTCGTTGACTTCTATGTGCAGGTACATACATATATATGTTCTATAATTATTTCTGACAACTTTCAAAAGATCTGAAACATTGCATTGATGAAGAGCAGCAATATATACATAGATAGACCTAAGTGCAATATTCTGTGAAGCAGTTATTGGTCAACTAATGGCTATTTGCCTTTAGCTGTGGGATTATATAAATTAATGTGAACTGTTGCTGTAAATCAAATATTGTACTATTCTGTGCACACTTAAATACAATACAGTCAACAAACAAGTTATATTTGCAAACTTTTCCCAAAAAGTTATGGTCAAGACTTTGTGACTAATCATACATTTTCTATTAGAATAAGGTCATTTCCCACATTCGTAAACATTGGTCACATAACCAAGTGATCTGTTGTTTCACGTTTACAGCAGGTAAATCATTATTTGATATATATTATTTAACAGCTGTTGATTTCATCCTATTTTTTAAACCGTTTTGGTATAGTTATTATTTATAGTCAACATTTTTAATGGCTTAATTGTATTTATTAATTGAATTGTAAAGTTGACTGTGCAGATAAAATAATTTTTATATACAGTCAATCAAAATGATGGCCAAAGGAGTTAATTGTAAAAATTCCTATAGGAAAAGTTTCAACTTTGATAGCCATCTTTAAAATTTCTAATGTTATCCTCTTTCAAGCAGAAATTAAGATGACTTGGTGGATGGTATAAATAGGCAAACAACTCGTCACACATTGAAAAGAGTGAAGTTTGGCAGGTGCATGAATACATCTTGACTACATGCAACACGAGGCAATTTCTATTCAGCACTCGAGCTTTTCTACCACTGCTTTTCATGGGTACAATCCGAGGAGCATGTGCCCTTTGCTGCTTTCATCCATTCAATCGGTGGAGCCATTGAAAGGGCGCGAGATAACGTTCAAATCCGCTTGTTTGCCATTTCACTTGGTAAACTGCCTAGACTTTGTAACTTTGATGTCACCAAGCCATGGCATTTGGCAAGTTTATTTGCGGACAACAAGGTGCGGGTGCTCGCAGCAGGCCCATCAATCGCAATGACCACCCTGCTACCTCCAACTGCTGCCTCACTACCCTTGGACACACGAGTGACCCTCGCTCAGTATACAAGCCCAAATGCTGTGAACCAGGTGATGCTACCATTGTCACCTCAGTGTGTCTCTCATGACACATAAATGTGTAGTCAACGACACCATACATTTATCATGCTTCATATATATAGGGGAGACCGGGGATGAATGCACCACTTTTTGCTTCACAATTATTTTTAGAAAAACCAAAGCGTTTC
>JAQFZQ010003185.1:0-11405 GCA_034696005.1 Glomeris marginata | reverse complement strand
ATGCACACAGTCACCACCAGGGCGCCCCCTGTTGGCACGTATAGTCCTTAAAACCGGTTTGATGTTCCACCTTAAACTAATCTAGAAAAATCCCTGAAAGTCGTGCACCTACTCTCGCTTGCTCAGTGCCATCCCTTTAATGGCCTCCTCCATCTTCTCATCCACATTTTTAATCATAGTCTGGAACTGTACCAGACTATCCCAGAAACAGTCAACCATTTCTTATTATACTCAATAATGTTTCCACAAAATATATAAGAAAGAAAAAATTAATTTACCTGCTTGTTTCCAAGACTGTCCGTCTTCGCTTTGTATTATCAACCAGTAATGATGATCCTCTCTGGACGAAAACCACAATCACTTGTCAACATAGATTTCTCCAAGTAGTTAGCAATAATGTATATTTACCCTAACTTTTTGAGTTTTACTGTGTCTTCTCTGCCTGTTCTGCTGATAACGCGAATGAGTCTCACCGTTAAGATGCACCGCGGTGTCGAATGTAACATGATGGTCCTCCCTCCCAGACAATTGTTCGCAAACCACCAAGAAGGTACTGATGCCCTGTTCTTTCAGGGAACGGTACTTGTCAATGTTGTCTCTCACCAAACCCCTCTCTCTGTATAACCACGAGCCACTTAGGAGATTCAGCGTCACGTTACTTACATGGACCAACCTATGGAAACAATCTTTTATAAGCACTCGTAATGGCGAATATTGATTAGGAAAGTAGTACCCCGGCTCTCCTGTCTGCTCCAGGATATTGGCCACATTGACATCACCTGACCAAATATCGAACTGCCATTTCCTCATGCCCAGCAGTCCACACATCACCTTACCGCTGTGCACTCCTATTCGCATTCCCACGTTCACCTTCCTCTCCTCTCGCAGATCACTGAAAACCAGCAGCTGTAGTACGTTCAATTGAAGGGAAGATACTTTACACACAGGCAGTATGAAGAAATAATTATAACCTGATTACATTGATGATATCCAGAGCCATTGTGACGCAATTTCGAGCGTGTTTTGGGGTGTGATCTGGTATCCCTGACACCGCAATGTAACAGTCTCCCAGAATGCGAATCCTCATGCAGTCATGGTCCTAGAGATAATAAATGAAAGTTATTTGTAGATTACTTGACAATTAAATGTACCTAGCTACTTGTTCCTTTATACTTTTGCTATATCGTCAAAGCGACCGAAGAGCTCGTTGAGAAGTTCCACCAAATCTTCGGTGGACAATGCGGCTGCAAGTTTAGTGAAGTTGACAATATCCGAGAACAAGATGCTCACATCTTGGTGGGTCTTGAGGAAAAGAGAACTGAATGGCCTGTGAGCATGTTTGTTAGGGTCTTTAGTGTAACTGTAATTCTTCACAGCCATCCTTAGCTCTTTCAGCACATCTTGAGCAATGTAATTTGGCAGAATACTTTCCATTAGTTTTACCTTGGGAAACGTGTAAGGTAACATTAGTTAACAGGGTGTAAGATGTGGTTAAAGATGATTCACAAGAAAGTTGGTCACCTCTCGACCCTCCTCGTACTCCAATCGGATGCTTGACTCGATGCACCTCCGGTGGTCCAAGAAAGACCTCCTCTGGTTTAGTTCGTCTAAAAATATTTTATACGTTCCGAAAATGTTGGCAGTCAAGTAGAGTAGGGAATCTGCTACCAACTGTACAAATAATATTTGGATTAGAATGATGGAATTTGTTGTTTGCGCGTGGTGACCCTTGGTGGTGACACCGCGCTATCTAACCTGGCGGACGTTCTCTTGAGGATCCTCGATAATTAATGCGGAAACTGTGAGGTCCAATGCAGTTATACAAATGCCAGCTAGCATAGTCTGGTAGAGTCTTGGGAATGGAAGGAACACGTAAGATACAACGATGATAGTGAAAGTTGGAGAGAGTCTCGGCAACTGGTCATGGCCAAGAAAATCCAAGTTGAATAGTATGAAACTGAAGTCGCTGATCTCGATGAGGATGAGCAAGATGCAAGAGGTGATTGTGGGCACCAGGTTGGAGCTGGTGAACAGTGACCCATTGCCTCGAATAGCAGCAAGGAGGCATGTGGAGGAGAAGATGATACTTAGCAGGTGAAACGACACTGAAGGGATGATGTTGCCATCCTGGTATAGGTGGATTTAGGGAAGATTTTTAAAATGAATGATTTGGGTTTGTTTCATTTTCGTCATTTACCTTGATAAGTGTAAAGAACGTGATGATTCGCAGGATGCTGTACAAAATGTTGATGAAGAGCATTACGGTAAAGAGTGAATGTTGAATGCGGCGACGATACAGAGCAAAAAGGTCATCCAAGTTCTTCAATTTAAACTGACCCTGGTATATCAAAGTAAACAATCATCATGTTATCCTATTATATTATCTTATTGCCCAATTAAAATCTTAAACTATCTATACCTTACAAAGTATATTTAGGTTACTAGCTCAAATGCTCTTAAATCTACGTTTTGACTTTGGCACAATGAATAAAGCTAGGAAATTTAGGCAATCACTTAGGAATCTAATACCAACAGCATTCTAGTTATATTGTCATAACCTGGGGTTTTCGTGCTGGTTATCAAAGCCAGGCATGCCAATGTGATTTGTAACATTTTTAAAAGTAACCATATAAAGATTGCAAAATTACTGTTGGAACACCCTGTGTATAGTGGCACATAACATCCGAGTGTAATAAATTCTTGGTATAACTTACTCTTAAGTAACTCCAAGACCAATTTCGTTCATCAGCATCTGGATATAGATATGTGACCATTGGTCCCACATGGTCAATGTTACCACTGCTATTTCTGACTTCAGGTAAACTATTCCGGACTATAACGTCCAGTCCGGTGCTTGTGATACTCATAGGTGTTGAGGCTGTTGTAGATGCACTGTAACCATGGTAGGAATAAGTTACCATTGTTACCAAGAACACACTCCGTGCAATTGCGCAGTCACCTCCTAAACCTACTAGCAAAATTGAATCGCATCCGTTCAATTAGAAGGATGACAGCGTTTTCTAGGCCACTCTTTCCTATCATCACATCATGTAGTAATAATAAATAATAATAATTATACAAGGGATATATGTTACATGGTTTTGTTACGTATAACTTCCATCTTCTGTGTATACTGTGTGTGAACTAACAAAATATATTGTACATACATGTATTATTCCTTTTGATATATTGCCGAAATTTGGTTTATTTCCTTTTAGTTTTTCGAGTCACACCCTCGAATGGGAATAATGTGTAAACCTACAAACAATGAGATCTTGAAGAAAATTTTATACCATTGAATAATGGATTTTCCTTCCTGGAGGTTATGAATTTTTCATTATAAAGTTGCTTATGCGAGCTTGGTGCTAAAGGTATAGTTGAAAACTATGTAGTTTGATGTTAAAAAAATGAATACTACTTCAGTGTAAGTGGTTTCTTGCACGTGTTCTGCGCTTCAGAAGTGGATCCGGGTCATGTTTAAGTTACACTTTACTAGTTGACTTAAAGTACTACCAATCAACAGCTAATATTTTGCGAGTAAACATTGAACGACTAATTATAAATGGTTCAATTGAACAACTGTGATCAATAGAAAAAAGTGAGAATAGCTTTGCTGTTGCGAATAAAACTTTTGGTGACGTCATTGGCTATATCTATAGGTTGGATACGGTTCAGAAAATGACTGTACTTGCTGGAGTAATTGTGTTGTTAATACACTGTTAGAAATTGGGCTTACTTGGTTGAATTTGGTCCAGATGTATGTTATCTTAAAAGTGGAAATTGTTGATATCCTACAACGGATTCATGGTGGTGGCGACCTTACAGTAAGTGAAGTTGCTATCTGTATGTGTACCTATTACACTGCAATTTTTTGTTATCAGTTTGACGGATATTACCCAATTGTGCAACTATTTGACGTTTAACTATCACAGCCAATAATGCAATACATATTATCGGTCATCAACCACTAGTTTGTGACGAAGAACTGCGCGGGATGTTCGAAATTGCGAAATAAAATATAAACGGTAGACATTTTTGTTCTTAAAAATTCGTAGTTGCTTACATTTTACAGATTACGATTCAATGTACGCACATAGTTCTGCGAATTGATTTTTCCAAAAAATGGTCGCCATCTGTTTGTTTCACTGCAATGCATTCGAAAGATGGCTTTCCTGCAATACACTGTAAATGTAAATTAATTAAATTCGTAGTTCTTCACTTAATATAATTTCTGCATCATGAAATAATTTATTTTTCTAGACACATCTGATAAAGCTTTACAGCTTGCTGGGTGGAATTATTTAGGTATTTTATTTAAAAGTTCTCTTAGGAAGTAAGAATAACAGTAACATGGGAAATGCCATTGAAGGGTTGGTCCAGCTGAACGTCAGAAACGAAAGCGTCGTAGTTTGAGAAAAAAAAAGATTCGCGCCGATATTTGAAATCACTTCAGAGATTTCCTGGAGAAATTCCCTGAGATAACGTCTTATTCGATTGATTTATAGGTAAGGGGATGGTCTGGGATGAATTACCGGTTGTGATTAATAGCATGGTAAAACGTTGAAGTGCATTTACAACAAAATAATCGTAAATAACTAAAATTCGGCATTGTTCTCAGCCAATTTTTGTTGTAAATTGTTCCCAATGATGTATTCCTCCCAGCTGCATGACGTGGGAATATAGCAATTAAATACTAATGTAACAATATTTTTATTAAAAAATAAAAAATGCCAGTCTTTCACAACACAGTTCATTAAAAGCAACTTTAGTGTATATTTGCCGTGTGATGGACTAGAACAACATCAAAATGGCGACAGTCTGGAAAAACCTATTAAAAGATTTGCTTTGTTCCAATCTGAAAATTTATCAGCAAATATATACTGTGATATTTTGTTTACGTGTGCAGGCGTGTCGGTTTACATGTGATGTAATATTTATTTTCCCCGTTAATCACGATAAGATTTAATTTTCCTACGTTTAATTTCGTAAGGTACACTATAGTCAGAACTGTTAGATACGTACGTACCAGGAATGTTAAAGCATTAATACAAAGATTTTAATGTATACCGGTATGCTGAAAAACATAATTTGTACTGTTTTCCAAATACCATATATAATATTACTAAAATGTTGGCTTTATTAGTTCAAAGCTAGGCTGTCATTTTATGATTATTCATTTATTGTGTTTTACAGTTATGTTATATAGTCTTGGCCAAAGAGACCATATGACGAAAAATAAATGGAATTTCACAATGGGTGCATGCCCAAAATGATGTTCACGTTGTGAAAATTAGTGATCCAAAAATTCTAGGAATTCCCTAAAGAAAAAATATTCATCTGTCTTATATGAGTCACTAATTAGAAAATTGAAAAACATGCTCCACAGTTTCAAGTTTCCTCTTTTAATCCCCCGACATTTGCATATTATACAATGTTTATATCTTAGAATAATATCTAACTGAATTTAAAAGTTAGACGTGCTGTAATTAGAAAAAAAAATGTTGTTTACATTAATCTGGGATGTGCTAATAGTTTCTCTAATCTCCATAGGGTGGCGCCACTGTACCACCCCTCCATGAAATCATGTTATAAATCATGTTATAATTAAACGTCTGATTTTAATCAAGTACAAATCGAGGTATAAAGTATAAATGTAGAATGTGTTTGTCCTGTTTATAATTAAAGTCCAATAATAAAATTAGCATCGCAGCTGAAACAAAAATCCTATGGGAAATGTAAAGCAGTTGGGACTTTTATTAATAGATGGCAGCACTAGGCGCAGATTGTTGTCTTTACATATCGATACGAAGATCGATAGCGGGCGCAATGCTTGGCTGGCGTAGTCCATTCAGTGAAGCGCCCCCCTCCGGCGGAGTTGTAATCGCACGAGCCAGACGAGCCATCGGCGCACCAGCACCGACAAATTGAGCTGCTGACAGGCCACGCTTGCTCTGCCTCTGCACGCCGAACATGTCGAAATTAGAACAGGTTCTGGCCCTGGATCCGCCGAGCGAACTCCGGTTCCGAGGTAAAAATCCATTCTGTGCTAATCGAAAAGCTGCGCATTGAAACCGCCTTTTTCCCTGTGATGACGTCACGATCACCGAGCGTTCCCGGCTTTGCTAGTCATCATGCACCAAAATATTGCCATCGCCATATTTCATCCCTTTCCCAAATGTCCAATAGTTAGTTTTTCATGTCATTTTTGCCATGAATCTGCCTATACAGTCGACGTCACATAATCGTCACGAAAATTCCGTGCTCTTCCGCGACCTACTTTCTGTGGCGGAAGGCGCGTCTACATTTCAATTTCCACCATCGCGGAACAAGACCAATATTAATATGGTTACATTAAATTGGCGAGAAATGATAGGGAAGTGGGAAATATTACAATATTGAAAGGTGGAGGGGAATGATTGGTGTTTAGGAAAAGGATGGGGATCATGTGGCAAAGTGCCGGTGACGTTTTGGAGGAAAACGGCAAGTAGGCCTAATCATGAATTCGCTTCCTTGCCGAAGATGATCAAACGTGTGCGTGTACTTGTACGATTCGCCAAGGTGGAAATTGGTCGTGGGACGACGAACCAAAGTCGGAAATAGCGTCAAGGTCCGGGGAAAATAAGCACCCTGTTTGCCGAAGCGTGATGTCTGGTGTAAATTGTACACTTCCGCCAGAGAAAAATAATTCCACTCATCGATTTACGTTTGTGTACGTGTGTAAACGTTATTTCCAATGAATTTCCCTATGTTGTTTTGTGTGTGCTTGTGATATTAGGTCAGCTGGATGGAAAAATGAAATTATGAAAAGGTATAAATCATTTTGTGAAACGATTATATTGGGTGGAAAAATCGTTTATTTTTTCTCGTTCAGTTGGAATTTTCTTTTATAGGTCATCTAGATATTGTGGAGTAACCCAGCCTGAACCTTTATCCAGACATGTACAGGGTTGTCATTCACATAGAATACCTGGAAAAATGTATTTCGAACATTGATAATCAAGTCCTTGGAAAATGTCAGGAATTTTTGTGTAGTATTTATTAATATACACCTAATAACCCAGGTATGACAAGAATTCTTAAGCGATATTACAATTAATTCACAAGCTTAATCAAAGCTTATTTCACACACAGTGATAGTAGACTTGTTTACACTGTATAATTTTTCTCATTCTGTATGTTAAGCCCATATAAGTTCAAATACAATTCTTCTCATGTATCCAGTGCACAAACACCATGAAATCTGTGACATTTTTATATTATTTGTAGTCTGCCAACACTAACGATTCAGAAATGAAATAAATATTAGCTGCAAGTCAAAAATTTTGTGATTTCACTTAATAAAAGTTGTAATATATTTATATGCAAACTTAATATGTTAATTAAAGAAAATAATGTATACAGCTAATTAACTTAACAATGATTTCATTGTATGTTAAAGCTGTGGCAACCCTGTGATGTCTTGGTAATTAAGGTTTCTGGAATACCTTTAAATGGGCAAGGTGTGAATTTGTTGAACCATCAGATGACCTCAGAAAACTTTTTTCAGTGTTGTAGATAACACCCAGTTTTATTATGTATGTTACTGGGTTGTTTTTATTTCTTGGCACGTGATACAAAATGTAAATTTCCATACAACGTTTTAGCAAATTCAATTACACTTACGTATTTACATTTTGTGCTGTGAAATCTGTCTAATGTTTTTAGTGTTTACATGGAAGTATTTTCCACGTGCATAATGTAAATGAAACATCAGTATGCAGAGGAGCTCATAAAACTTATTTTAGAATTGCAAGGGTGCAATATTTTTTATTAAAATTTATTTCAACCATACAGCCACATCTAACTTTTGCTCAACAAAACGGCATTCTATTTTTGTTAAAGTTATTGATTTTTTAAACTATGTACGTATTTATAACAAAGTTCTTTATTCATGAAAGTTTTAAAGAAATTTGAACAATTTTGCAACACAAGGTTTTATCAAAGTATGCCTTTGATTAAAAATCAAGGGAAAAAGATTCATTGATGCACATCTAAATTGTTTCCTGAACATTGTTTGATGCTCACTTGTTTTTTCCCCCCAGAAAATGGTTCAGTGAAGCAAGGAAGCAACAATTGTTTGCATTTTGACTTTTGTACCTCGTAATAAACAAATTACATTAGTTTTTATCGAGGTTTTATTAGACATCCGGGTATGGCATAATCCAATTTGATTTGGTGCTTGAACAGAAACTGTTATGAATTTCGGAATGTTAACAGTTATCTGTGTTTCCAGGGTATATGATAAATTCCAAACACCTTTTTCAGACTGGAAAAATTGCGTGGACTCCAGTTTGAAGTTTGTATGAATTGTGGCAATAATTTAACGCAATTATTTGTTTTCTCCAAAGGTCCATTCTCTGATGTGGTTACATCTTACCTGAAGTTGACAAACCCAACCGATAAGCGAGTATGTTTCAAAGTGAAGACAACGGCACCTAAACGTTACTGCGTCAGACCCAACAGCGGCATCGTTGATCCGAAAGACAATGTCAGCGTGGCAGGTTCCATCTTTATAATTTTCCACAAACATTCCCACATTCACCAACACAATCTTATATAACGCTGTTCTTGGTTCTTTGTATACAGTTATGCTGCAGCCTTTCACGTACGATCCCAACGAGAAGAACAAACACAAGTTTATGGTTCAGACCATGTTTGCGCCTGATGGAGAGGTGAACCTCGAAACCCTGGTAAGTTAAACCAAGCACTTGGTTAAACCATGCAGTGTTGCAAGGATATTGTAATTTAAGATTTGATTTTATTACAGTGGAAGGATGTAAATCCTGATGGCCTGATGGACTCAAAGCTGAAATGCATGTTCGAACTACCGGCTGATGTGCCATCACAGGTTTGCAACTGGCTTTGTTGGAGTAATTTAAGTGGTGTGATATAAAAGTATTGTTTTTGTTGACAGAATAATTTGGATACAAGCGTTGTGTCGAACAATGAACGCGCTAGCAAAAATATTGATGCGCTTTCCAAACCTTCTCCTAAGGTACGATATTGTAGAGTTTTATCATTGCTAGAGTTGAAACCAAATTTGGTGTTGAAATAGGCGAGCAATGTGGAAGCGGAGCTCAGGAAGGCATTGGAGGAAAATAAACTCCTACGAGATGAAGTGAACCTTCTCCGGATAGACAACGTTCAACTTAAGGTACGTAGAGAAACAATGGTAAATCGTTTACGGTCATGAATAAGTTGCATGCTTTTTCCCCATTCATCGATTTTATGGGGTGAAGGCAATCGATGACTGTACCTTGGGCAAAATAGATTGAAGAACTAAATGTTGCATCAAGTAATTCAGAAGTATTCTTCATTGAAATCGGGTTATCTTAATTAAACAAGTTTGCCATTATGTAACTGTATGTAACCAATAATATTTTAATGTGGTAATTATTGTATATTGAGAGCACTAAGTTTTATTAAACAATATTTGAATAACAAAAAGCATTGGGAATCGATGATTAATCCAAACCCGTTAACGTTGCTACGCAGGAGGAAGGACTTCGCCTTCGCCGTACTCTTCCGGCGGGCGACTCCAGCAGTGGTAGTGGTGGCCCGGGCAGTGGTAAAGGAACAGTGGACTCGTTGACAGCTGCGATGATGTCGCACCAAACAGCTAACCAGATGGTCACCAGCCCCATGCTCATCTTCCTCGTGTCTGCCTTGATACTGGGCATCATCGTGGGCAAGATTATTCTCTGAAGTCTGCAGGGCGTGTTTACTTCCTGCATCTCACTCCCTTCCTCCACATCCCTCCTTGCACTCTCTTCCACGCACGCGATCCAGAGATTTAAGTTTGTCAGCAGGCGGGTGAGAAATTGAACTGTCACTCTGCAGACAAAAAAAAAATATGATATGTTGGAGTAATTATATTACCCCTCCCTCTCCCAATAATCAACATTTTGGAGGTTATTAAAATCGTTACCAGTTTTGCTTATAATTTAACGCGAGTTCCTACTCGGTTGTATAGATAACAAAGCGCACAATTAAGCGGTATTTCATTTTAGCGTGCACATTGTTTAAAAGGCTGTTTTAAATCCATGTTGGTGGTCTTGCTCGTACTGGTAACCATCGTAATGCAGCTCATCGCAAATTATAAATGACGCAGTATTTCAAGTAGGTTATCTCCATATGTAACATGGCTTTTCTCTTGTAATACACCCCTCAACTTTTGTATTTACAAGAAATCATTTGTTTAGATGAAATCCCATGAAAGATACAACTAATATTCTGGCTAATTTTAATTAGCAAAAGTATGCTCCATGTACATTTCAAGTTGCATTCCCTGAACAATAGCTTGAATATGGATAATAAGAAAGTTATTTGGGGATTGCCATGAGGAATCTCAAGGCAGTGAAATCACTGAACAATAAATCTTAGGTGTAAATGGAGCATGCGTTGTGGAATTCGGTGTATTTTGTGAATACAGTTATGCAACGTTGATGTTTTCATGTACATGTTCATTTCTTTGTGTTTAAGGTTCAGAAGGCCCTTTTTGGCTCCGATTTGTGGTTAAAAACTTGAAGTAAACGAAATTCATTGCACAAAAATATTCAAAATTACTGGGAAATAACATGTACATATAACTGCAACGTATAGAAGGGCCTATATTATTATCCTGGGTGATGTAAATTGTGTATTTTCCTGTACCGTTGCGCAGTCTAATATGGTCTGTCGAGGAAATTACCCCATCACTTTGCCTACCCTTGACACTTAACCACAGTCTACTTTGCAGCACATAATGAAAACCAAAAATGCCGATGGTGGGTAAAGTTACAGGGTATGTTCCATGTTAGTCTTTCCAAGAGCGAGGCCTTCAGCAAAAGGGACAATTTAATGTCTCTGGCATGTTAAAATGCTGCGCGTTCCCCTCTATGTTTGTGTATTTCGGGTGGCTGAGAATTTGAATGTACGTAGAAGATCGTGTGTGTGGTGGTGGCTGCATGTACAGTGTTCTTCTCTATCTCTCTCTAGCCCTTGATTCTTTTACCCTCTGTTTCCCATATAGGAGTTGCAGAAATGATGAAAGCAAGTACTATACATAAATTATATGTTGTTCACCCTGCGTCTGTATCTTTAGAAATGCCATTATCAAAATAACAATATGGCCGGTGTTGTGTTCAAAGCTGTCGGGGGAACGGATGTATAAAAAACCAATAGAAAGATGGAAGATTCGCCCGTAGTACCTAATGACCATCACGCGTTGATTTTTGTTTTGGTGGGAATATTAACATGTTGTTACAAAGTCGAATTAAAATTTCATCACTGCTGGAAGAGTTCACCTTCAAGCCTGGTACTCAGTTCACATTTTTCACTGGTGAAGAGCAAATATGGTGGGCCAACAGTGCCAACCCACGTTCACT
>JAQFZQ010003184.1:0-11406 GCA_034696005.1 Glomeris marginata | reverse complement strand
AAGACTGTGTGGTTTTTAAGCAGATTGAGGCACTCCAAAGCCCCGTTTTGCGCCCCTAAACCATGACAGCTAAACGCCACAAAATTTCACTTTGGGTGCGTCCACTAAAAGTCGACCGTGACCGATTTTTTCAATTCCGAAGACAGATTTGGGAGCCTGGGAATATTTGCAATAAGACTGTGTGTTTTTTAAGCAGATTGAGGCACTCCAAAGCCCCGTTTTGCGCCACTAAACCACGACAGCTAATCGCAACAAAGTTTCACTTTGGATGCATCTACTAAAAGTCGAAAATCTCCTAAACCGTTACACATTTTTTCAATTCCGAAGACAGATTTGGAATCCTGGGAATATTTGCAATAAGACAGTGTGGTTTTTAAGCAGATTGAGGCACTCCAAAGCCACGTTTTGCGTTCCTAAACCATGACAGCTAAACGCAATCCTCCACTGAAAAGTCGAATATCTCATAAACTGTGATAGCAGTGTCGATTCCGAGGACAGATTCGGAATCCTGAGGCTTTTTCCTATAAGATTATGTTGGTTTTGTATAGACAGGAGCATCCTGAATGCTTCGTTTCGCATGGCAAATCTTAAAAATGGACCATCTCCAGAACGTTTCGCTTCGCAGCCTCCAACGAAAGTCGATTATGGTAAATCCTTTCCCGTGACAGCTGGGTCAATTATGAGTATAGATTCCGAATCCTGAGAATTTTTCCAATCCGCCTGTGTGGTTTTTAAGCAGATTGAGGCACTCCAAAGCCCCGTTTTGCGCCTCTAAACCACGACAGCTAAACGCAATCCTCCACTGAAAAGCCGAATATCTCATAAACCGTGATAGCAGTGTAGATTCCAAGGACACATATAAAAACTCAAAATTAGTTATCAAAGCCTCTCAAAAGTAAAGGTGGAGTGTCGGACTTCAATGAATCACCCTGTATAATCATTTTAAAGCTCCATTTTGGATCTCATCTGCTGCTTGACAAGGTCCTTCTATGGGACCAAGCACATGTAAGCCATAAGGTTCAGTGTCTGGACTGTACATATTGCTTAGGTCTTTATGAATTTTCATAAAGTAAGGTTACACTTTTTTTGCTTGTTAAAAAATGTGTCACTGCAAGGATTTCAAAACTTTCAATTTAGAAGGTCCTTCTTCCAAAGGGCAAGTGTAACCCCACAGAAATTCATGAAGAATTAAGGAAGTTTACTGTCCAGACCTTGCAATAACATGTATTTGGTCCCATGAAAAAGGACCTTGTCAAGCAGCAGATGAAGAGTTCCAAAATTTGGCTCAAAAATGATTATATGCAGTTGGACGGACATTTTTGAAAGATGGCGTACAAAAACTTTTACCACATTAACACAAGTCAATAAATAAATTTGACAATTACACGGAAAATAGGTAAAGGTATGTACTTTATAAGAAAAATTAGGATAACCGGAATAGTGCATTACTTTTTCTTTAAAAAAAATGATTGCAACTAACTTTTTGACTGCGCCTCGTACATATTGATGAACTATGTACATAGCCAATGAATGGGGTACTTTGCTTAATGCTATATCTGTAGTATTTTCCA
This sequence comes from Glomeris marginata, assembly GCA_034696005.1. Lineage (NCBI taxonomy): Eukaryota > Metazoa > Arthropoda > Diplopoda > Glomerida > Glomeridae > Glomeris > Glomeris marginata. The sequence continues at coordinate 9,835 of JAQFZQ010003184.1, read as the reverse complement.
TTTAAACTGTCTTCATTTTCCATAGGTAATACTTTACAGTCTTTGAGAAATGGTGTTAATGTACGGCATGCTTTCCTGCAATGATTGCTAATAAGGCCTTGTTGCACTGCAGCCTGGTAAACTCTTTAATTACATTTTTTTAAATCATATGAGGAAACAAATCAGGTAAAGCAATTTCCTAACTAATTAGGTCACTGGCCACAACTTTCTAATACGGATCAAAAGACAAAAATTCGAATGACCTTGAAGGAAATGGTGAAGGTCACTTTCGGTTTCATATCCTAAGCAGTCGCATTAAATGTTGTTTTCCTCAAACTAATGGGATTTTTGTAATTTATAAATACTTTACGGCTAATACTTTCCGGATAGCCCTGACTTTAAAACCGTGAATCGAGCCAATAAAGAACAGTGATGGACAACACCTTTATACACGTAGCACATTTTGCAAAATATTTTTCTACAATGGACAGTCATTTTGACAAGGACTACATTAATAACGAAATCACATTTCACCCAGTTAGCAACAGCTTCCACTAACAACAAGATACGCCAGATTTAGTAAGTTGCTCAAGGTGTTTATGCAACGTGGTGCCATCTTGTTAAAATAACATTCTTATCGACACACACCCTATTTGGTACTCTGTTATCCGTCTCCATGCAGTGATGTACTTGTGATGGTTATACAACCAATGCAACTATGCAACCAAACGTCCAATTGTAATACAAATTCCCGATAACACCGTGAACATTTTGATCAGGTGCTTCGGAACTTTTTATCTGTTTTTACAATTACAACCCAGAAAGTCGATCAGCAGAATGTAGCATAGTACTCTTATCTGCTGTCGAACAACACCTCAGGTGAGATAGTCGGACCGAGGTTCAATCAAAATCAGTGTTATACAATTCGTATCGGATGAGGACTGTATATAAAGGAGGAAAGGAAGACAGTGGGACAAACACAATGAACATGTGGTTTTACTGTCTATCGGCGCTCGCCTTAATTGGCAGCCTGCAGGCGAGAACGATCAACATCCGAAACAACTGCCCATACAATGTGTGGATCCAGACCCTGAACACGCAAGGTGCCGTACTACCAGACGGCATCGTGAACCTGGGCCAGGGAGCCTCTCACGTCTACAACATCCCCGACGGTATCTGGGGAGGTCGGCTATGGCCCAAGACCGGCTGCGATGGCAGCGGCAACAACTGCGAAACCGGCCAGTCCATGGCGCCATGCGGGCCAACCGGCTGCGACCCACCAGCCGAAACCAAGATGGAGTTCTTCTTCCCCGATTTCGCCGTCGGTGGAGACACCTGGTATGATATCAGCTTGGTGGACGGCTACAGTCTCCCCACAAGGATCAGTCCAACTAGCGGAGTGGGAGGCGCTTGCGTACAGACCGACTGCAACATCCAGTTGGGAAGCTGCCCGACCAATGAGAACAACGTGGGCGACCTGAGGGTGATCAAGAATGGGCGCACCGTCGAATGCCTGTCACCATGTAAGAAATGGAACTACCCGGCACCTTTTGGACTCGGACAACCGGAGAACGTGTGGCCCGGCACCGACTACTGCTGCCCTACACCACCCATCTACCCAGAGCAGTGCAGAGCCGGAGCGGTGGTATCGACCCAGTACGTTGGATTGGTGCACAGCCAGTGCCCTTCAGCCTACAGCTACGCGTACGATGATGAAGCCGGTCTTCACAACTGCCCCATCGGAACCAGTTTCGATATTGTCATGTGCCAGTAAATTGTTCTCATTTCCTAATGCGAATCGTATGTTCAAGCAATAAAATGCAACTGTGTCACCCTTCACTGGTTTGCAATCTCTTGTAGCTAAAACAAAACCAACCGTGTCGTTCGTTCGGTTCAATATCGTGCTCCGCTCACTATAAAACCAATTTTACAACACCGTGATGAAATGACCTAATCACCTTCATTTACTACTAAAACAATATACAACTTTAAAACCATCGTTCGGAAATTATTCATTTATCAAAATAATATAAGAAAGGAGTCCTTACACGCGATCCAACTAAAGGTACCGTGCCTCGCCATGCTCACCGACTCGATCTCAGTAACTTCCTTTTCTTTGGTTGTGGAGACGGACGAGCATCATTATCTTCTTCCTGATAAGTCGCAATAAATTGTATATACACATATGTACATATCCCACGCAACTAAAACATAATCCCGTAAACTCACATTTGCATCGGCATCTTCGTTGTCTCGAATGGCAGACAAATTAATACGGAAATCTCTAGAAGTGCTCAGCTTCATACTAGACATAAGGTTAACCTGCAGTGTGCAAAACACAAAACTTAGTTCTTAATATAACCAATATAACTAAATCTATTTCTATATGACAATGTATTTTTAATTCAAACCATAGACATATATTACTGACACAGTTAAAGGTCTATGTTCAAACTAACAATGTGAACAGTGCATCAGTGTTGCCCCACATTGACCACATTTAAATGTAGTACCTATATCAGAAAACTTGTTTATATCGGGGATAATCAGAGAAAATGGTTATTCCTGTAACATTATAACATGGATTTTCAGAAATGTTTACCTGGAATTAATCTGCTTCGATTTTTTAAAGTTTAGGTTCAAAAACTCCAAAACCAAATAGTTTCCCCGGAGAACTAATGAAACACTTTACGGTAATTAAAAAATTAAAAAAAAAACATTCATATCATAATTTCATATTTTCACAAAGTTCTGGTATGACAATGCACTGCTATTCTGTTCACATTGTGACTACGTGCCTGCAGTTTCTTTCCCAGTTGAATTAGACTTCTTTCGTACATTTCAATTCCGTACACTACGTCCGGGATTTTTTTGATCTCATTCAGTATCTTAACCTGAAAATAATTTAAGTGTTAACATAACTCTAATAGTATCCTGGGAGTAGAAGTACATATAATACCAAGATAATACGTAATACTCACTGATGAAGCCTTATTACCAGTTTGTTTCTTTTTACGAGTCTCCGTATTTTCAGATTCTTGAGACTGGCAACAAGACACTTAGTAAAGTAAGTGCCCATATATACAAGTCTATCCAGCAGCTATTACCTACCTGAAGATATATGAAGAAGCTGTACACATGCTGAGTTAATTGAATGCCGGTCAGTCTGACCAGCAAGTTGTACGCTTCATTTAATTGTTCGCCCTTCGACGTGTAGCCCAGCACCTGAGATGGAAATCCGCATAAAATCAGAGAAGTTACTTACATATTGTAAACATTCAATTAATGGAACTCACATGTCTGGTGAGGGCTGTCAATGTACTGTAGTGATGCACGAGGCACCGTAGAACCGCACCCACATTGGGTCCATAAGGAAGGGTTGATTGTACCAAGTGATGTAAACACATGGTCATGTGTTTTAACTGCGTGCAAATGATCTTCAGGCGGCTATCTACTTATATAACAAACTTGTTAGTAGATTTTTTCAGGAAAATGGCACCACGTGTTTTTTTAATATAAGTTTGTTTATATAAATATAATCTAATAACCTTGTTTCTTTGTGTTAACTGCTTTCAGAGCATTCAATGCCCAATCAATATCAGACAATATATTGTGAAAATGAGCGAGTACAGCTTTCGTCAGGTACGATGATGTTGCATCCGACACGATTGCCAACTTCTTGCCGCCTGGTCGGTTCGCGTCCTACATTAGTAAAGCAATACAATAAGTACAAGAGATTAGGATGCTATGGGCCATCTTCTCATATACCTCTCCTATATCGCCGTATGTGATGTGGATGTCATGGCAAATGTCATTGAATATGGCCATTTCCAGCATCTGCTCGCCGGATACCAAACATAGTAGACTCACAAGTAGCTTGGCTGCGCCTTTACCTGAGGTGAAACATCACACTTAATTTCTTATATTTTGCTTTTGGTAATGAAATGCATGCTATTTGTAGTTGAGCAGACACAAGCTTGCACCATATTTGAACATCACTGTTATTGAAAGGGAATATATATCTGAAGGAGAATGGCTCATATACAGATTTGTGATTACCATTTTCCTGGAGATTTCAGGTTTTCCAGGGTGTTTCGACAAAATTTCCAGAGCATACATTTCATGCAGATTAAACTAGTTTTATTGCAACCATTTTCCTAAATAATTTTAATATAAAACACATTTAATGTGCATATTATACACGTATTTATATAAAATTCCTTCCGTTTTTGTAGGTTTTGGCAAAATTTTGTCTGTAAAATTCCCTTAATTTTTAATGAATTTTTAGCCAAAATCTAAATTCCCAGAGTTTTCCAAATTTTCCAAGTTTCCCTGAGTGGTATGAACCCTGATGAAAAACCTTTGGAATGCTGTAGACATAAGTGTTCATTGTATGAAGACTTGCATATCATCTTGGCTTTACAGTTCATGGACTGATGTACAACACATTATTATTGTGGGTGACAATGAAGACATAATAATTACCAACATTCTTCTCTTTGCAAAGGGTTTGTAACCACTGCATGGCTTCACGGCAAGCGCTTTCGGTTAGCGGAAGGCCATGAACCAAACCCACACATTCTACCAATTGTTCCGCTTCCAGATCAATTTCTTTCGACTTGTCTGCTTCACAGATCTCAGTACAGATGGTCTGCAAACACACTGGGAATTTAAATTGCTTCAAATACCACAATAACTAATTCAACTAATCAATTAACTTACCTTCATTTGTTTGATAAACGCTTCGGAGGAACCCTTCTTAGAATTCTGAACAACTTCACTGGTTGCTACAAATATAAAACAAGATTAAGATTTTACTTTAATTATTATTTAGAGAGTTCAGTTCTAAATTGTGAACAGAATTAAGCAAAAACAGTTTGGAAACCAATCCAGTGATCCTGAAATGCTCTTACCATGAATCACAAACTTCTCCAACAATTTTGGAAACAGATCTTTCACGACACCAAGTGTCTTGACAAATCCTTGTAAGCACATTTTGCGATCAACTGTCATCTCACCAACAGCAAGCTTGACAATGCCTTTGGTCGAATATGTCTGATACAGAGCTCTACGCAAAAATACCATAAAATTTACATAATAATGTAACAGTGAAATTATGTAAGAACGCAGAATATTTATACCGTCCAATGGCCAAACACATGTTAAAACAAGTTTCGTTGAAATTGTCATCTAATAAAACATCGGACTTGAGTTGTGTGACATTTTGTACCGCAACTGTCACGAGGTAAGTCACGAATTTGGTGTTTTCCCGCAGCGTAGTCAGTGATTCTTGGTCAACAGAATCCGAACACCTAAAAAAGGATTTCGTTAGTAAGTCATAATCCTGATGCCAAAAATGTTTACATTTCATTGCCAAATATTGAAATGATCAATTAGAACATTTCCATAATTGCATAATTAACACTGAATAATTCATGCGTAGCTGCAAATATGTTATTTCAACATCATGATTGCAGTTTAATTACAATTTAGATGTACAATTGCAAGATATAGTAGAACTTCAATTATCCGGAACCTAATAATCCAAAATCCAAAATCATCCGAAATGAATTATTTTCCCTAAATAAATACTTGCATATGAAACTTTTAGAAAATTGCAATTGGGTTTCTACAGAATCTCTCATTTGCAATGGATTTACGTACATCAGTAGAGTTTCCAATATATTTCCAATGTTCTCGCGTGAAAACGAACTAATATTTTCTTGCCGGGAGGACTCCGCAACTTCGGGGTTTGTCTTTTTCTTGGCATTCTTGCCTTTGGCAGTGCTCTTGTCCACCAAATACTGAGACAGCTGTTGCCTTTTCGAGAATAACTGCAACACTGTCTTCGCCGAATCACTACTGTAAAGTGAATCATGAAAGCATTAATGCGGTCAACGCAAGATCCGTATATATATTTTGCAATTGTTACCTCAATTTGCCATTGCAAATTAAGAATTCGATGAGGACATCATAAATACCAAATAATAAGTTGGACTTTGCTGTAATTTTTTTACCAAGCTCGGTAACAACGTTTCCGTCCCACGTTAAATCCTTCGCGTCAAAAAACCATTAAAAATGTTACAAAAACAGTACTACGCATTTATTTGCATCCAATACCATGTGTAAATCTTCCAAGTCACTGTCCACGAAATACTTTGTCACTTCTTCAAGAACACAGAGCAGTTGTTCTCGTTTTTCATTGGTGACAACGTCTTGACTGGCCGATACGGGTCCAACTTGACGACTCGCAACATCGACACACGATTTCACACAATTGTTTATACAATGGAACAAGTTTGGCTGTAAATGAACACAACACATAGATGATAAATAAACATCTACGATTGGCCAAAATGTCAATTCAATTGCTTTCTTTACCAGAGGCTCTACGGTCGCAACTTGCCCACCGAATTCCGCAAAGCATTTTTCAAACGCAAGGGGAGGAACGGTGTTAGGGTTCCACCAATTCGAGACCTACAAACACCATTTTAAAAGTGTAAGTGACCACATCGAGGCACAACAAAGATAAAGGATTTCATTAAGTACATGGAGTTGAAGCAATTCCAGGACCGCGAATGCCGTGCTGCTGTTGATGATCGCCTTCGGTAACCCCTGTAATTTAACAGCGTGGTTAAAAAATGTAATTAATATTATATATTCAATAAATATATAACGCCTTACTTCGTATATAACCACTCGGACATCCAGCTGTTGCGCAAGAGCGTGTTTGCACATCCCAAGAAGTTCCAAACGGACAGCAGTATTGGTGTTCGATGGAGGTGCCGCGTGAACTTCAGCCAAACTCTGGTTAAGAAATGAGAAATAATCAGCTGTTTAATCCTTTCAATAATGCATATTACATAACAAGAGCATTTGAAAACATCTTTTTTTAACCCCAGATTTAAAACTTCTGTGGGAACTCTGCAAATACTCACTTCGCCTTGCGATCCGCAAACAGGCGGCGTGTTGGATATTGCGCAAACAGGAGGAAAATGCAACAAGGTTTTGAGCAGTCCGTAAGCTGCCAAACTTCTTGTCTCAGTCTGTCTGAAATATAAATATGTTCATGTAATTGAGCACCATTCTGCGAGTAACAAAGTTCTATTTCAATATTATTCTACCTGGAAAACATGGCTTTGCGAATAATTAATAAAAGGGAATTTCGCAATTCGCTATTCAGTCCAAGAAGAGGATGAAAGGCATCTAGCAATCTGCTCGCAACAGCATACGGTGCCCACAGAAACATCTCGAAAGTGCTCTTTACTTTCTCTACGCAGTCAAGGTACGCGTACGGCGCACTGCGGACAGTCCGCGAAAGCAACTCTAACAAAGAACATATCAATTAGACTGGTGTACAAATTCCATATATTGTGCTGAAGTACTCTACAATGCATTACTAGTATAATACGCAGACCACTGTTCTTGCGATGCGCAATTAGCACGGTTTAAGATCTGATGCAAAATCGTTTTCTGAGCCGCTCTCACATCCTAAAATAATAGAATATCGAAAATTCTCAGTAAATTGCAATACTACATTGGATTTGACTCCTTGATTTGACCTTGAATACGGCTGTAATTATATTCAATCCCAAATCTGCTGCATCAGTTAACTGCGCAGGAAGACGAGCATCACGGACATTGGCATCAACTTTACGAGGAGGTCCTCTTCTGGTCGCGTTAGGGACATCGAGTAACGCGCAGCCCAGTTCGACCAATCCGTTAGTCACGTGATCCCAGCCAAATGAACTGAATGGCAACATTTGATTTCATTTCACAGTATACAACAAGATAGTGTTCACTGAGAAACAAACCATTTCTTAACGACTGTAAGGACAGCTTCGTGGATATTTACTGGCTCCGGAAGTACAGCTCGCAACCAGCGGCATTCGTTGCGCTTTTGTGAAACTTCAAAACTTTTCACAATAGTGCTCTTAATGGTGCTTAGTATCTGAAAGTAACCAGATACAGCAATTGTAAATCACACAATGAGAAATATATGAACAGAACCGAACAGAACCCTTGTAAGTAGCCAACAAAAACTTTTCCACTTATCCGTAATATTCACACAAATGCTATAACAGGGTGTCTACTAAACTTTCATTTCAAAATTCCAGTATTTTCAAGGACATTTATTACTTTTTTCCAGGACACAAAATACATTTATACTTATATGAAGTGAAAGAGTTGCATAACAAACCAATTTGTATCCCTTAAAAAATGATGAATAAGTGGAATGAACCATCGAATTTAATAAATCTCTAGCTTTTAATTGATATTTTGTTTCAAGCAAATTAGAAGTGGGACATGTAGATCAATAAACGAAATTATGTAAAGTGTCAAAAATTATACAATTTCCAGGATTAAGACAAAAAATCAATTATAATTCATGGATTTCCAGTATCAGTAGACACCCTGTTCAGCTGTACATGGACTTACAGGTTCTGAAAAACGTTCAATCTGAGAAACAGTCAGGCAGAGTGACAGACAGAAAGGTCTTTGAAAGAAGTCCAGCGCGTACTGCGGCATCTGCGGATCACGGAATGAATTTAACACTGAGCTTCAATTTGTTTTACACAGATACGTATGCATTTTCATGCTAACCTTCATTAACTTTATCAACTCTCTCCCCAACTCCTGGTCATATTTAACAGCAAACAATACATGAAGGATGACGTTTCCTTCACACTGATGCAGATCTTCCGCTCCACCATCCTCCACCAAGCTACCATCACTTTTAGAGCCATTACATTGCAGTTCATATTCCTTCTCGTGAAAGAATTCAATTATGCCTAGAAGTACAGCACGTCTTTGACCCTTTCCAAAATGTAAGGATATTATTAACTGCAGCTATTGGAATGGGAAATATACATGCATAATATAGGAGAATACAGAAAATACCTTCACGGAAAACAACAACAATTGATAGATTAGTGGAGGAACCAGGGCCATTTCCACGTTTTTCACAAGTTTGAAGCCACGTTCAATGATCTTGTGTACCTCAACTTCACTGGTTGTCACATCACTGCCAAAATATACATTTAATACCATTGACAACGGCATTGACTATAACAACATATACGCAGCGATGTGTATTACAGCACACGTAATATTTATGTTACCTCAAAGTGGCAATAATATCGACGGCCAAATTGGTATTCCACCTAGCAAAACAAATCAAATATATGAGGAATGTGCTCTACATATTATAACAAATATTTCGGGGGAAAAAATTTAACGCACTCGGAAGACAGTAACTCGTCGAGGTAAGAAGACCGAGATCGACTGTCACCATTGGACTCCATGCAATTCAGCACTTTAGGCAACAGATCCAACCACCTGGAAAAGTTCCACATAAAGTCAAATGTACATGAGCAATTATAATATATGATGTTTTGCGTAAAAATTTGGAAAGCCGCATCGTACTTTCCACCGACGACACCGGTAGATGCAACGCAGTTTATAAGAAAATCCGCCATCTCCATTAATCCATTCAATGGCATGTGATCCACCTGTAAAACAAATAAAAAAAAAAACGTCATACAGTGCTCAAAAAAATGGGTTCAATAAATTAGAAAAACCTCAAACATGAGATGACTTGTCAGTTCAGCCACTATTCGAGATGGAAAGTGGCTCTTTTGAAGTAACTGCACCACGTGACGGGCAACTGCTATTCCTTTTTCACCATCTGATCTCACACCTAACATATGCATGTACCATATAGTATAGGGTCCGAGAAGGAAGCGTAGCGCCACCTGGCGTAAATTAGGGCAACAAATTTGGCGCGAAATCGCTCGTGTATTAGCATGGAGGTTCGCGATAATTGCCACGTTTTAAAATTAAAAAGCGTTTCCGT
>JAQFZQ010003183.1:0-11416 GCA_034696005.1 Glomeris marginata | reverse complement strand
TACTCAACAAATTTAGGGAAATGATTGTCTTTGCGATTAAAAATAAGCAAAAATACCCTGGAACTTCTCCTTTAAGATAGTTTAGCTAATTAATTTGAACAAAATATAAAGTAACTATTGCAATTCAGTAATATTACTATAATGTTTATCATTAAACGACATGCATTAAATTACATATAACAAGTTTAAGTTAAGTTACCATGCAACTTTGAACAGTCTCAAAGAACTCAAGCAATTGCATTATTTTTATGCAAATCAAATTAATGATATTCACAATTATATAATTTAATATAGCATGTTATGTTAATGGCCCTACTTTTCTGTTGGAAAGTTAGTTTTCAATGGTCATTCAGGTTACATGCATGCATGCTAAATATTGTATATAAGTTATGTAATTATTGGTACACGAAATACTACGTGGTATTAGCAGGTTTACTGCAGTGCGAAAAAGACATGCGAACCATCACTGACCACGATGGAAAGGGTTAACCTGATGGACGGCATTAAGGAAGTGACAGTTGTCAACTCATGTCACTGTATGGGCAAACCTCGAAATTGCAAAAGAAAACCCAGTAGAATCCGCATTTTCCCTGATACCACTTATGAAGTTGTCTTAGATGTTGGCACCTGTCTTGGACACTGCCAACCAGGCAAGTAACATACTCAAAACCCACAAATTCCATCTAATTCACCTGAATTTATCCATTATATAGGACACATTTGTCGACCTTCGAGGAATAGGACAGTCTCACTGGAAGGACCCAACGGTAAATACCCTTCATATATATATATATTCTACATATATACTACTGAATTAAAAAATGCAAACACTGAAATGTTCTAAAATCGTTTCAGGATCAGTGTGTATGAACATCACGGAAGAGTGCGCGTGCGCCGCGGACTGTTACCGAATGGGTCACGTGGAAGTCTTTGTGGAACAGTTATGGAACACAACTACTAACACGAGCCAGACAGAAACAAAGGTCGGTGTTCAATTTAAATTCAGTAAAAAGAACAAACAGTTCAATATTATATGTTTATACAGAAACATGGCATTATATTTAGAAAAATGGTACTTTCCTGCATAGCAACTTTGTATGAAATCAATGCAGGAAAGCAGTCGCATTTTTGCAGCCCTGTTGAGTTCATTAGGCAGGATTTGTAAGGAAAATGTAATTCAGAGTTATTTCTGGTTTGCAGAATAATAAGATATCGATCGAAGACATGTGACAAAAAGAAAGTGCACATATGTCACAACCCTTAAAAAATATATAGGTACATCTATTTATTCTTCGTTTAATTGAAAGAGTGCAAATAAACAATATGAGGGTATTACAATTTAAGGTTTTTTCACTGAACTTTCGTAAATTGAAGCTAAATCTCGAAAAACGATACAAATGCATGCATTGTGCAGTTTTGAGAAAAACGAGAAAAATTAAAAGACTACATAGAAGACAATAATTTTCTACATTTTTCGTTATTCTTTGATCTTGCAATATGATTAATTTTATATCACATGTTAAAATAGTTTAAGATACTTAAAAATATTTTAAAATAGTGATAAATGTGTTTTTTATTTACTTATAGGAAATCGACGTGGGGCAATGCGTTGGAGTTTGCTCAAAAGAAAAATTTACCTGCATGGTCAAGTAAGTTGAACTTTTCAAACTTAATTCATGTATTAGTATGTCCATTTTTAAATTGACAAACTGGCAGGACCAGGTCGGTGCTTGTACATAATGTCATCAGTTGCAACTTCTTCATACTGTAAAACTACTTTTTTTCGTACCTATTAAATTTCGTACTTTTGCTATTTTGGGCATTTTCGTACCGATTATTATTCGTTCTGGCAGGTTTGACATTCCTATGGGAATAAATTTTAGTACAGTTTAATTTTCGTACTTCCCATAGTAGTACGAAAAATACGAAAATAAATCGTGTACGAAATAAAGTAGTTTTACAGTATGCTTTATGTTCTGAACAATACAGAGATTTCGATTTCAATTTCCAAAATGGCCAACAAAACAAACACGACCATAAATTGTGGTAAAAGCGTGATGTCCGGCTTGGAGAATATCCGGTTGTCGCATACTTATGTCCACATACTACACACATATATACATCATATTATACATTGCACATTGCATTGCTCTGTGCACACAAAGTCATGCAATTGCAAGGACCGCTTACATGCCCAAATACGTGACCGGTATTTAACTCACTCACTTTGTCTTATGCACATTCCTATAGTGAATTTACGATCGCACAATTTTTCCTATTTCATCTGCATGCAGACTATTGCAAAGGTCAGCAAACCTAACATTTCAACATTGTCCCGTTTTCCGCACTAAACACCATGCAATTCTTACAAAGTTCTTCATAAGCACTGCCAACATAATGCAGTTATTGTGCAAAACTTATTACAGACATCCCACATTGACAAAACTGATAGATATATACTTGTAAATTATAAAAATTCCTTGAAAGATAATTATTAAACACAAGTTCGATTTTCTGCCATCAGTTTGAAATATGTGGGTCATGTGTTGGTCATCCCTGCACAAGTACACCACTCAGAAAAGGTCATATAATGTAGTTAGGGTTAATTGAAGCATTGCAAGATGGCTGCCATCGATCACTGAGCTACTGAAAGTTTTGCAAAATTTTGTTATAATGTATACAAAAATTACAAGAATATTTGCAATGTAAAATTAAATATTTGCAATGTTTACATGATATAATTTGCTTATTGTTAATGTAAAATTAAATATTTATTTATACATGGATTCTTTCATCTCATGTTTAATTTGCAAGTATAGTGTCATTGAGCCCTGTTGGCTAAACAATTTGCATAATTTATAGATATATATAGCTATATATATTGCTAGTTTTGATTAAGGAGAGAATTCACCAAAATTTGATTATTATGTTATGCAGTTGAACTTGTTATTTCAGCTGGGTTCCATATCTGAAAGGGCATTGATGCAGAGTTAGCATTCTCACGCTTGCATTGTTGAAGAAAAGTTAACATGAAAAAAGATATGGCCAATCGATTGAATTGTGAATTGACATGGTTGCCTGGAAGTGTTAAAGGAAGCCCATGGGGCGTTTGTCTTTGCATCGCAAATTCGGTTAATGGTCATGATTCGCATCGATCCCAACACAAACAAGCCTACAGGAACATAACATAACATATGGTAATCAGGCACAGTGTAAAACAATGATGTATTGTATGTGATGTGTAATTGGGCCCCAGCTCATCTCTCATCAACCTACAACACACCCAATAATACAGAAATTGCCTTGTTTGTATACTATATAATACAGTATTAAGAAACTTCTAAATTGTTCCAACTTAAAGGCGAACTGACATTATATGATATAATCCCAAAAGTTTCATCTTTTCAATGACAGTAATTGCTTAATTAAAAGTATCTGTATAATAAATTACTGATGAATCTATAGCTGAAACATTGTTCAAATAGTTTAAAAAGGTATTTGAAAAATGTAAAAGGTGTTGTTCAGCAATAGGTTTATACGAGGCATTAAGTGAAACAAAATGGCGGACTGGCGCCATTTGCAATTGGCCAATCACTCGAAACAACATTTGTCAGCTTTTATTTAATAGTTAGCCACCTCAAGCTGACAAACAAGTCTCATTAGTAGTTTACACAAGTGAGGGAAGTGTGAGGTACATGAACTGCAAACAAACAAGATGGATGTGCAAGGAAGGGACGTCCTTGCCGAATCCAAGGCCGACCTTAACCTTTAAAGATAAGGTGAAAGGTGACCAAGATGACCGCCGCCAGGGCGGCTCCAAAAACTTGTTCACATTTGTGATGCATGAATTTGACAAAATCGTGACATTATTTTCTTTCGCTGCCAACCCCAGATCCGGTACAAGGGGCTTTTTCTTACTTTTACAGGGTGAACCAAAATTCACCACTGCATTGACAAAAATTTCAATCGAATTTTCAGGAATTTCACAATTCCTTCAATTGCATCAAAATTCAAAATTCTGTTCACGGAATATGGTCTTTGTGTGCCAAATATATTTACTATTAACTTCTGTATAAGCATATTTTTTCTATTACAGTAGAAATAAAAATCCAATGTGTCCCAACACAAAACCAGTTCAATAAATCCTAATTTAATATAAATATTAGTGAAATTATTTTTAAGTGTAATGTATAGATTTATGCAATAATTTTATTGGAAACAAATTCAACATTAAATTGCATAATGTCCTTGGTTTAATAATGTTTCATTTGAGTTTATGATTCAATTACAGGATAATTTAATAGATACGTACATTGTTTACGGCTTCATTTGTGCAGAAGCAATGAAATCTGATTTGATTTCAGTATTTTGTACTCTCATCACATGTAGTCGCAATTTGTCCCCAAAAAAACTTGATTATTGATTACTTGTGTTTTACATGCAACAGGGATCCGGAAGACGAATCCAAGTGTCTGATGTCATTAAAGGAGAAGACAGCATGTGCAGCATCACGTTTGGACAAACACACAATTAGGAAAGAAACAGAAATTCAAACTGTGTTTGCAATCAAGGAATGCTCTTGCAATTGAATGCAAACCAACACATTTCTTTAAGCCCATTTCAGGTTAAATTGCATTGCTTTTTATTGCATTTTATGCCAGCGAATTTTTTTTATAGGTCTCTATAACTCGGTTTTCATTTCAATTCACATGTTTATCGAATGAGAATTTTGGAATTAATTTTATTTTTTACTTGAGTAAATTGCCAAATAATGGAAAATGGGAGAAATAAAAATTATTTGGTTAAAATGGATTTCGTTATTGTGGATATATTTGAATTTTTATTACATTTCACAGCATGAGAAGCTAATTATGCAAAAGTCAGCAAGGTTCACAAAGTGGTCCCTCCCCTCCTCCTTTAAATTAAGATTAACTGCAACTTCCTGGTCGCCAAGGGCCAAATTATTATGGTAAATATTTGAAAATTTGCTACATTATCCCACAGAGTATATATCTTTCATAATTTATTGACTTTCAGCAAGTTCCGCCAAAGCTAATACATTTAAACCGGAAAATATTAATGCTGTCTACATCTTTTTATTCTCCAACTATATCCTGTATCCTATAACTTTATCTCTATTTTATTATATACTGTCAAACCATAATTTCAACAAATAAAACCAGTAGCGATATCAAAGAAATTAGAAATATCTTAATTTACATAATACCATTCTATCCACGAGTGATTACAATAAGCTTGAGTATAATAAAAGAATTTAAACTCGTTCTGAAGACCTGCTAAACAATAATTTCTGTAAATGTATCTATAATATTTATCAGCAATTTACTAACTTATTTAACTGCACAATTATATAAAGATATAAAAATACTGAGTTTCTAAATTAAAAAATGTACACAAAACTATTAGTTAATTATGAATTATAATTTGTATAGCCAGACCCATGCAAATATATGTCTACCTTCAACAGACGTGTTATTATATGTATATTCTCATACAACTTACTAGAATATCCCTGTAATTAATGCTCTTAAATTAGATGCAATCTGTAAAATCTTTATAAATAATTTTGTAATTGTGTAAGTTCACACGAGTTCCTTGTGCACAGCTGCTTCCTATCAGTTTTTGCATCATCCATGTATAATCACAGTGTTTACCAAGTAACAAAGGTCACTAAATTTGCATTTCTTCAAAAATAAAAATACTATAGATGCATGAATCAGCCCTTCAATTAGGTCCATTAATTTTTTTATTATTTTTATTTTTAAAAGTTCAGCATATAAAAAACAAGTGAATTAATAATACCTAGGTATAGACACTCAAAAGTTACACTTGTTTAGCTTTGCAGTGAAGCACAGCAAATGTTATTCATGATAGCCAACACAATTATAATGAATTGCTCTCGAGTGACGTCATGATATATAATTCATATTTGCACGTGCTTTATTAGCTTTTAACATGCCATGTGTATGTAAGCCCTGCATTATAAATGTCACAAAGCAAGTGAACAAAAGCAAAAATCGATATTATTTCCGAATGAGGAATAAAATAAAGAAGAACAAAACGACAAGTGAAAGAAAAGAAGAGCAAATATTTCAAGAAGCAAACTTTAACAATGATTCACTTTCGCCAATTTCACTTGACATCTTTCAGGTTACACTCCAATAAATCTATTTGACAATAGATAAATTTTGTTAACACATTAATTCCTCGCCAGATCAAACAGAAATCTGTATGTTTAAAAAAAATCAACTGCAGATAGATTTTCATATAAAAATGTATATTTAACAAATTAAAAAACACAAATATCATGTAACTTATTAGTTTAATTGAACCTGAATTTCCCTGACTATTTCATATTCCAGTTCCCCAGCATTAAATGTGGATATAAAATATACAGGATTCCGAAAAAATTCAATTACATTCAGTTTACTGTATTTAAAGCATGTGACGGAATTACTGTCAACTCATATTTAATCTTTTATACAGCAACATTACTTGCATATGCTGTCATTATAATCCTTAACTGACACAATGATTGCCATCATGCATGCATATTTTGAATGCATGGAATACATAGATATCCCCTTCTTGCATTATTAAAGTATTATGTGTTATATTAAAAAAGGTATAAACAGAGGTGCTAATCGATAGGTAAGCCTACTTTCTCCATCTCTTCCTTCTTTTTAAAGAGAAAATGAGTGTTGCTCGGGTCGTTTGCCAAGTCACTCGTCCACGAAATTACTCTCCAATATTATTTTTCACCCCAGCATATCAAATTACAATCATCTTTCTTGCTTTGTTTTTTTCCTTACAAATTTCATACTGCAATATCTTTGAAAGTCTGCTGAGACAAAAGTAAAAAGGACCAACAATACGAATTTTATCCCGAAGTGAAATACAAGAATAACTCCAAAATAAACATTCAACTTCATGTGTAGTTATACATATATGTATGTATACCTACATAATACATATGCAAACTATTATGCAATAAGTTTTTCTTATCACATTCTAAGGGGGACAGAGAAAAAGTGAAATGTTGCAAATGTCTTATGACAAAATGAAAATCCCAATCGGTTCTGAATTCACAATATAGTAGTACATATGTAAGCCAATATTTTTTATTTTCTTATCTCACTATATAGAGCAGTTGATCATTTAAACATCTTTGAATTTAGTACAAAATCTTCACTATTTTAAGCTAAATTCACATTCCATAAAGTCTGAATTGACCAAAAAATATTTTGTCTAGCAATAAAGTTACCTATAGTATAAAATTAGTACATGCAGAAGATCAAACAAAATGAAATATAGTTTACTAATGCAACTGAAATCACTAAACAATACCATTGGTAACTCCATATGATGTTCTATGGCCGCCATTACTCCAGTCAGTATATTATGTCATATGTTATCTGTGATAGGTTATGACACTTAATTGTGAGTAGGGAAAATTATTCCAATCAATCAACATTATGTTAACCCACACAATCTTTCTGTAAAACTGTCTGTAAACGAATCTGACTGTCGTAAGGCGGCTACTGAACATGAACCAAATAGATTACTATTTACCCCAAAATTTTGCAAAACCGTGATACAAATTTTATTTCCTTGTTGGAAAATATGTGCTGCAAATCCTCAAACTTAGTGTTGGGTACCCGGCCCATTAAAGGATAAGGTCGTTCCACCATGACTGTGGCCACCCTTTCAAAACAGGACATTTCCAATAAAGTTTTAAGCACATTATAAATGAACTATTCAATTAATCATGTACTGTACTTTGAAAATTATAACATGGAAAGAAAAGGACACTTTTTAGCTGACACTAAAACCACCAGATCCATCCGTCTAAAAAGGTGATCAATCCCCTTGATTAATAATACCTGTCTTACCGGTAACTATGGTAACAAACTTCTCTTACTAAGAAAAAGGAAAAGAAGGAGGAGAAAAACACGGTGCTATCTCATCGATCTTAGATATAGTCTTTTATATATTTCCAATCGAGGAAGACAGTTGAAGACATTTCCCCAGAGAGGAATTTCAGGGATTTCGTGCTGGAATCTTGATCAAATAGTTGGCACCATGTATTCATGCAACCACGTGACAGGTTAAAGGTCACCTAAAACGTGTTTGCAATTCCAAACTGCAATGTTTCATATATGTATATTATAGCGGAAGCTGGATTTCTTTCTGCATCCTCCTCATCTCTCAATCTGATTCATGGAGTTGCGGAGCATCTGGGAAAAAGTGCGCAGTGCGCATGCGCATTGCCCACCACCATTCATTGCACATCACCATGCACATCTGTCCAACGAGGTTATATAAGATGTGGCCAACACTTCTGTGCAGCCACTCGTGGACTAGTACCACTTACAGGCAAACACACACACCCACCTCTTCAATTTTTGCCACTAGCATCCTCCGCATGGAATTCACTATTTCCACTTGTGCAACCATTTCCCAAGAAAACTGTTTTCCAACATCCTTTTCCATGCAACATCATCCAGGACTATAGCTAACAACATGTAACTATATATTTAAGTTTTTATTTTCAAAATATCCATGCATATTTATAATGTTTATATAGGTTAACTTACATGAAGAACTCTTGGCAGGAATATTTAAATATTTATTAGGTGGATTTGGCTTTACGTATTTAAAAAGAAATTCACAAAGTAAATATCGATTTTGCATGTGTATTTTATAGTGTTTACAAGTTGTGTAAAAATTCACTTAATTCACATTATTAACTTAATTTGCATAAACTCCTAAAATAATATAATACTGTTTAGAAAGTAGATTATTAAGAACTGTGTTAGTATACATTTACAACATCATTTCATTTTTGGGGAATAGCAAGTATAATGCTTTTGTGGTTTGCAATGATGATGAGTTGGGCATATTTTTGGTTTCTATTGTTTTCTATGTAAGTTTATAAAGCAACAAAATTGGGTTTTGTCTATTTTACACACTACATTGAACTTATATTTGTTCATGCAATATTCTCAACTTGCAGCTTTTCTGAAATATATTGTATTATTTAGAATGGGATGCATGTAAATGTAAATCTCTAAAAAACTTTTAAACACAAAGAACTAAAAATGTTCATTTTGTGCTAACCAAATTCTCCTTCCATGATACTTAATTTAAACTGGGTGATTTTAAATGTTAATCGTGCAACATTTGAGTTTCCAAAATCGAAATTGAGTTGATGACCGCATTTTCATTAAGCTGCTAAAATATTGATTAGCGTATAATAACACTCATTTAAATTATTTAAATATGAAGGGCAATCTAAAAATAGTCACCAATTTAACTAATCTTTTAGAATATTTAATATAAACCATCCTTTCCAATGTGGTCTATTTGGAATTTTCAATGTCTGAATACAATCTTTACGGTTCACCAAAATCATGATTGTAAGAATTTTTGGATTATGGCAAAGTCACGTGACTAAAGAGTCTCATAAACTGACCAGGAAAGCCAGTTGATGATATTCATGATGTGGATAGGGTTTAGCAAGGGGGATTTAGAGCTAAACAACTGCTGCAGAGCAGCCATTTACGTTAGTCGCATTGTTGCGCGGCCAATAACTATACATCATTTGTGTTCAACATCTTTACAAAATGTTATACACAATACAACGTACCCAACTCCCCTAGCTGTCCAATATCGACTGGCGTCATCGAGACCAAAATCGAAATCGACAGAAGCAAGCAGCGGAGTTAGTTAGCCGTCACGCGGCACGCGACACGCGGCACCTTCTCCTAACTCCGCCACACAGTCAACCTGCGCATGGCGAGCTCCAACCGCTCCATCCTATCCATCTACTTCCTCCTTCTAGTCTCCACACTCCACATCACCACCAATTCCTCTCTCCAACTCTTTCCCCTACAACCCAAGGATGGCCCAGCGCACGCGTTCACGGAACACCAGCATCGACACAGGCACCGCCACGGTTACGGCACAGGGTCCCTGGACGATTCCGACGACCCTGAGGGTGTTAAAGCTAGGGCCATCAGAAGGCTTCTGGAAGTGTTCGGCATCCATCCACCAGACGACAGAAACGGTGTTAGGGGATCAAGATCTGCCTATGAACCACCGCAGTACATGGTCGATCTGTACAATTCCATCGCTGACAGCGGTGGTGTCAGCAAGAGGAGGAACCCTTATGATGCAAATATCATCAGGAGCTTCCCAGATAGAGGTATGTATGCCAAAGTTACCAACAATATTATGTAAATGAACTTCCCTGCAATGCACCCTCGCATGGCTTCACCTCAAAGCTTTCAAATATTCCTATAGGGGACTTTTGTGATTAGGAGCATAACTTTAAGTGTTATTTGGTTTGTGTCAACAACCTTGTCTTATCTGCCCTGTATAGTCAACAAATCGCTTTGAAATTGATTAATAAGTTAAGCAACTTTTTCAATCATAAGATCAAAGTTTGATACGTAACAAGAATCTGGAAATTTATATTTTTTCACATTATGACAAACTTTTTGTCTATTGTAATATTTGTTTTTACCTTCAGTAATATACTGTATATAAAAATATTATTATTTCAGAATAATACATGTTATTGTGCAGGGATGACAAATTAAGTTATAGCTTGTACTGTGAAATTGGGATTAAATGCAGTAATTCAATGTGGAACCAAATAATTATAGGCTACATAGCATGTATTTTAAATGATTAAGTCTTATAAAAATGCGCATGTTTAGATTATTCCTTGATTATTCAAACAAGGCCATTACAATATTGGTCGATAGATGGCAGTATACACACCTATTTGCAAACATTCTTTTTTAGTATAGGTACTAAAGGAGGAAGCCTCAGGACATTTGTACTCAAAATATATTCTTTTTATGCTCCCAAAGTTTGAATTTTAAATGTTTACATTTTCTTTTACCGAAATTTAAACCACTTGGATACTACTCAAATCACAAAAAAAGTAATTCTGCAGCATTTTACATTTCTAGGGATTTTTAAACAAGAAACTTAAATTTCAGTGATCCCCTTCCCGAATTGGCTTTGCATATTTATTCCTCGCAATGACATGAAGTAAAAGTTTTATATATCCTGGGAATAACCCAAACAGCTGATAAGAAGCCAGAAACGAAACAATAAAATACTTCTTCCTTCCTATATATGTTGATTTAGTTTGATTAAACACATAAAACCCTTTCTATAGATGAAATAACATAGAGGTTGAAGAACCCAATAAAAATGACAGAGCAAAGACCTATATGCATGTAAAGGTCCTTGCATGCATATGCAATTCTAAGGATCATACATACATGCTATACAAACAAATGTATTTAAAGGTGATCTGAAGAGGTTTTGTAAGGTACCTTGAAACTTAAACTACATGAAGAAAAGTCATCAAGACAGC
>JAQFZQ010003182.1:0-11417 GCA_034696005.1 Glomeris marginata | reverse complement strand
CAAAATGGTCACACACCAAAACGGTTGCACCAAAATGTCCACACCAAAACGGCCGCACCAAAACGGTACGTACCCTGTGATTACTGTGTGTGCTCGATGTATTCAAAATTTTACAAACGGATGGCTACTCGGGCGACAACAAAACGTCAGCAAAAAAACGCTTTTGCTCGTGCTGCTGTTAAGAAACGACGTGCACGAGTTCGATCGTAATGGCGGATTTTCAAGATAGCAGCGCCCACGGTGACGCCCGTTGCCTGGTCTAAAAAATTTACGAATTACAAAATTTGCAAATAATTTGCATATGACTACAGTACTGTAGTACCTAATATATTCTGCAATACCGCGAAAATAAATTCACCACTTAAGGTGCAAAAATTATTTACCCCGAAAATTTAGCCACATGAAATAAAAGTCATTTGAAATTTATTAGTAACCACATAGGAAGTCCACCATTACGGTTTTATACCTTATATCAAGCACAATTTCGGTGACCTTGAACAATTTCTTCAAGGTTATAATTGGGTTAACATTTTTCAAATTCCTCATAGTTTCCGAGAAATGTGATTGGCCTACCTTTGGTTTGACACCTGGTATGTTAATACAATAGAATTGTCTGTAATGTCTCACTAATTACAGCTGCAAGGCAATATTGCAACCAAAAACATTACCATGCACTTGATACATCACAAGAATAAAGAGAAGTGGATGACATTTCCTGCCAGCACAATCCAGACCAATAAACTATTTTCTAGCAATCTGAATGTACAGAAAACCTCTCATGGTCTTCTGAAAAACATTGGAATACATGCGCGAATAACACCTGTAAGTTTCTTTTTGGATATTAATAGATCCCACCTTTGTCGAATTATACATATACTAAATGTTTAAATGTAGTATTTATATTTCATTACAACGCACTGTTGAAATAGCAGTACAAATATGTCTACCTAACTTATAAGGTTTAAATCTGTTGGATTTCCTTTTGAATGTAGTAATTACAAAATGCTATACACAGGGCGAGTTTTATACGCGGATCCACTTAATAAGTCAAAAGTATTCTCGAAAGGTCAAAACGTTTACAGGAGTGGATAGGAAGTGCTATATGCTGATCCTGAAAATGGTATAGCACGTGACCTATGACATCATTTCAAAGGTGTATCTGTGTTCCAACTTTTCAACCGTAGGAGATGAAGCACAATTTTGAATTATGCGCTTGAAGAGCACATCCAATTCAGTTCATAAAAGTTAATTTCAGAAAGTATGGTGCATTTATAAACCATGGCACTATCTTCAAAGGTTAAAAAGTTTGAAAATGGATGACCTTGAATATGACATGATAGGTCACGTGAGATCCAAAGTTTTGGGATTGGCATATGGCACTTCCAATTCACTCCTGTAAACTTTTTGACTTGTAGTTAGAATAAACAATCCCAACACATACACATCAGTATTTTAATCAAACTAGTTTCGACACTTGTGTGTCATCATCAGGCATATCTACAAGTTATAAGACAGGTCAAGGACATATCTGATATTCCTATTCACAAGGTGCTGATCTGGCATTTGCCGCCGGTGCCAATAGATGGCGCCACATCTGTTCGACATACGGGTGCGACCCCAAGTAGATCTTGGATCTATACGGTGGTTGTAAAAGTGTTAGAAAAGACGGGTTAAAATGCCTTATAATAATAGTTGTGCCCGAAAATGTTTGGTGTTTATCTGTAGTAAAGCCTGGTTCACATAGCCGCGCCAGTGACGCGCGGCCATGTCGCGCGTCTGTGACATGAGTCACTGACGCGCGTCGACGTTGAAATTTTTCAACTTCGACGCACGAACTCACGTGTTATTTGACGACGCACGGCAGGTGACGCGTGGAACGGCGCAAATTTGTTTACAGTGACGCGGATTTATGTCGAGCGATTCGGCCGGGACGCACGTTTTGACGTGTCTATGTGAACTAGCCTTAACCGCCAAAGATGTTTGTACAAGTGGAAGAATAACTGGGTAAAATTAATTAAATTATAGTTGTCGATTTCATTCATTAGTGCGCAAAACAAATGCAATTTTTTTAAAAAATTGAGTAGGAACGTTTATGTTAGTCTTAGTATCGGGTCTCGCACAGTAACACGACGATTCCCAGAAAATTATGCGTTTAATCGAAATCTTACACAGAACATTAATTGTTCCAGAAGGTGAAATAGTTCTTCCGACATATTTTTTGCGGATTACAAACCAAACCGGTTACCAAACCAAAACAAAAATTCCCAAAATTGCAAAAAATATGTCGTAAGAACTATTTCATCTTCCGGAACAATTAATGTTCTGTGTAAGAAGTCGATTAAACGCATAGTTTTCTGGAAATCATCGTGCTACGGTGCGAGACCCGATACTTAGACTGGGCCGAACACAGCGCACGGGTAGCACCGTGATGGGCTGTGACTCATAACGCCACCTTTCGGATAATTACATAAACCTAAATCGGCACCTTGTGGATACAATTCAAAGTATTCGATCAATTATACAAACATACCAGTGTATACTTCATTCCCACGTATCCTGGCAAAAAAAAAGGTGGGGCTGTGAAAACGGAGGCCTTTACCTTTTTCAGTCGCTTTATATGCTAGCCAATGGCGTTGGCTTCCATTTGTAGCTCCACCCGTTGTTTACAAATGGAAGCCAACGCCATTGGCTAGCATATAAAGCGACTGAAAAAGGTACACGCCCCCGTTTTCAATGCCACACCTTTTTTTTGCCAGAATACGAGGGAATGAAGTATACCTGACGTCATTCACACTGCCTCATGCCTTGGCCCTTACAGTGCAGTGCAGAAGCTCAACTGCAAACTCCAATAAAAATAATTAAAATTTTGATTGTTAAATGGTTTCAGATAGTACAATTTTGCATACTCTGAAGTGTCACAATATTTTGGACCAAGCTCAAATGTCATTTGGCACCTATAAAAGTGTTTGTACTATGGATTATACTCTTTTCAAGCGAGACTTGGGACTGCAACTTGCCGCCGCAGCCGCCCGCCGTCCCACCCCGCCCTGCCGCACCACTGCAAAGTCTCGCTTGAAAAGAGTATAGCTGCTGGGGTGCGTTTTTGTGTGCATTGTTCATTGATAAATGTATAATAATATCTATAAAGGTCCGTACGTTTTTTTGGGAAACGACCCACCCCATTTAATGACCTGACTACGCCCCTGATCTGTGGAGTGTAGTATATTGTGAGATACGTACACTGGAGCACCATTGATAAGCTCTGCCATTGGTTAAATAAAACTGTAGAGGTACGTCCTTCATAATGGAAACAAAAATTTACCAAACTGTTGACATCATAAAACCCGATAAAACCTTTATTTCAAGTACCTACATTACAAATGCAATGACGTTTTTCTCCCTGCTTATGTTACCGTGCATTTATATACCATGTGCTTTATGGTTACATATAGTGACTATACTATTGTAAGATAGGTGTGTTTCAATCGTATAAGAATAAAATTAATAATAGGATTTATGGGCTGTGGTGGGTTCGTAGCCTTTTGTTTCCTTGTTGTATGTATTCGGCATTGGCTTGGTTTCCTGCATGACATCTGTTACGTATGTTGCACTTACAGTAGTTTTATTGGCAGCACATACGTCAGTTGTAGCAACATAAAATGTTGCATTCATTGGGTATGAAATGGTAATATTTTTATTCTGAAATTTGTATGAACAAATTTAAAATATTCTGTATTGAAACACATTAACTGTAACTAGCTGAAAATGAAAACAAATTACCATTTCAGGCTTTGCTTGATGTGCACACGTAACTTTCTTTTCCCCTTCATATTGCATTGAAGCCATTTGTGATACTTTAGCTTGTCCTCCAGTTGCCCAATCATATTGCCTTACAATATCAAAAAATGATCGATTATAAAGTGAAGGTGGTGATATTACTTGCACCCTGTCTCTGTAAAGTAAAAGTTGGGTTACTATGTAATGCAGTCTGATAGCTAATGAGCAATGGGATTAATCATAATTTACGGTCCAACTTCCTCCACACCAAAGAAATCGTATATTTTTTGGTAATATGGTGAGCCGCCGCAATGAGTTAGAGGTGTAGCTGGGTAATATGACAAGTAGAAGTAACACATTTCTTCGTATGTGCCGATACCACCCTACAAGTTTTAAAAAGATTTGGTTACTATGTTGATGTTGTTGTAAAATATTTAGGACATGATATTTTAAGCAATTACAGTTGTGGTTTCATTTTTGTCCGTCGAAGAGTACTCGCAGATTCCCATTAGCATGTCTCCCTTTATTGATTCAAAAATTAATAAGAACTTGATAGATATGGTTTCACTTGGCACATATGCTAGGTGCAGTCAAAAAGTTAGTTGCAATCATTTAAAAAGTATTGTGCTAATCTGGTTATCCTAATTTTTGTTACAAAGTACATACATACATACATACCTTTACCTATTTTCTGTGTAATTGCCATATTTATTTATTCACTTGTGTTAATGTGGTACAAGTCCAACTGCACAAAATCATTTTTGAGCCCCATTTTAGAACTCTTCCATGCTTGTCAAGATCCTTCTTCACAGGACCAAACACATGTAAGCCATAAGGTGCAAGGTCTGGACTGTACATTTTGCTTAAGTCTTTACGAATTTTCATAAAGGTTGATTTCAAAACTTGCCCTTCCAAAGGGAAAGTGTAACCTCACATAAATTCATGAAGAATGGAGCAAGTTTTCTGTCCACAACTTACACTTTATGACTGACATATGTTTGGCCCCATGAAGAAAGACCTTGTCAAGCACCAGATGAAGAGGCCTAAAATGGGGCCCAAAAATTATCTGCGCTTAGATGGACATTTTTAAAGGATGGCGTCCAAAAACTCGTATCACATTAATACAAGTGAATAAATACATTTGGCAATTACATGGAAAATAGGTAAAGGTATGTACTTTGTAAAAAAAAAAAGAAAACCGGAATTTAGCTTTACTTTTCTGGGAAAAAAGATTGCAACTAACTTTTTGACTGCGCCTCGTATATTAAAAATTTACTAGTGCATTGTGGATATTTATTTATGTTGTTAGAATGTGTGTTATGTCAGGTACTCACTGGTAAAACGATTACTTTTTCTCTTAGCTGTCTCATGCTCTGAAATATTTCCAGTTTTTACAAATTTCCGGTAAAAAGATTGCTATGCATCAGTATAATCTACTGGAAATTGTAGGTTTCATTTTATAGAATTAAATGTACATTATTCTAACCTGATAGTTGAAGTCATAATGTTCATCGCTTGCAATAGGTTTCAATTCCTGATTTCCCCTAAAATGTCTTAATATAAGTTTCCTTCCTAAGTATTAAAATGGATACAGACATTTGTGATATAAATTAATATAGCGCAAAATGGTTTGGAATCTGTAATATTGATTGCACGTTTTGTTCTTGCCTAACAAATGGTATGAAGTGCTACAGCAAATATTGTTATTCCCTCTGGTGGAAAAGCCTGTTATTCAAAAAATGTGGGATATGTTTCTCATCAGTAACTGATTTCTCAATAGGTTTTGTTTGAGAAATTAATTGGAAAGAAATTACTCTTTCTGTGCATTCTGATGGACAAAACACTGTAACTGGAAATTCTGGTTGACCAGGTGGTATTGCCAAAGAGTAGTCAACTTGGTAATTCACCGTCATCATAGATGCTTGAATTGGCTGTATCTTATTCTTTAAATAATATCGTATAGTTGAATCGTCCACAATCCCTTAAGGAGTGTTATTTGACAGTAAAATGATGTAATATGCAATAAGGATCAGTTCCTATGTATGTACGTCCTTACCAGATTTTAATTCGTTGTTGGTATAATGCATTTGTACAAGTAAATAAGATGGTCCTCCATATTTCTCACCAAGAGTAAAGCCCACACCATATGGTAATCTTTGTCCCTTAATGGACATTGCCCATGCATGGCAACACACATTAATTTCCAACTATTTTACATATATATTGTCAGAGATCAATATGACAAACTTACATCTGAACCAACAGCCCACCCATTCATTGGTGGATCACAACCTAGAGCTGCAGGCATTGTATCTTCCACAAAACATTCAAAACCTCGAGGACGGTTTGCAGCTTCTTCTGCATAATGACTAATATTTTGCTGGCAAATCATGACAAGGAAATGATGGGCTATGGCTTCATTGCCAGGTTTAATTTTAACTGAAAACTGAAATGCAGGAATATATTGTATATTTAATTTTGCAAAAGTATTTTAAAGGTAAATAATACCCCTGTGTAGTCATGTGGCCCATCAAGGTCTGGTACTTTTACAATCATACACCAATAAGTTGTTATCTGAGGTGGAATTGTTACCTGTGTTCAGAAAGTTATTAGTTAATGCTCCAATATATCTTAAGAATGACATTAAAGTACATTTGGCATTTGGATGTCCCATATGTAAATGTCATCGGCGATCTCAAAAGGTGGTGGTTGAGGACTTAATAGTGATGTCTTTAGGGTCTTCAGGATGCCAGGAATAAATTATTTTCAATGTATCATCCTGTATTATAATTTGTTAACATAAAAATAAATTAAATATTACACTATTGTTAAATAATATTTGTATTTCCTATATTCGTACATACCGTAATAACGGTATCATTTTCTTTATCACAAGTGTTCAGTTCTCTGGTGAATCTAAGTACAGTATGAGTTTCATTCTCATAAGCATTCAATAGCTCATAATTCTGTTGTGTGTCATTGAGTGGTTCAGCAAATGCCACTGCATGGCGATCCTATGGAATATATGTATTTCGCAATTAATTTATCACACAAGGGTAAATGTATTTATTTGTCTTAGTAAAACAGAGCAAGGGTTGTAATATCACCCAAGTGGTATGCCTAATTATAACTTGGCCCATTAGATAAAATATGGCTAAAGTAAAATAAAATACCCTATACGAAAATTGGTGGTCATATTTTATTACTCGTCAGTATGAGTTATTATTCAGTAGACGTCATGCCATTGCTGGAGCAAATAATGTGCCAGGTGTTGTTTGTAGGATATCTATGATCGTTATAGACTCAATGAAATAAAATATTAATTGCATACAGTTGTTGGGGAAATTTAATTATTTCCAATTCCTAGAAAAATAATTTCAATTGTAAATTGTTATAATGAACCTGCAAGGGTCTATTAAATAAACTGAGTTGATTTCTATATGAAATTCAAAAGTAATATATGTAATTTATGACACGTGCTGAAATGTAAAATGGAAGCAAATGGCTATTTACCCTATACTAGGGTATATCTAAGGATAAAAGGTGGAAAACTTAATAAAGTGTTCCTGTAAATTTTCCAAATGTCCAAACATTAGTATCATTTACTAGATGATGATTGGCTAGTTTAAGTGATTATAGGAGGGAGATGGAGTGTACCAAGATGTGATGGTAATTAAGCGTGACATTGATGGTGTAAAAAGAAGTGTAGTTGTACCCCTTTCAAGATCCGGAGTGGGTGTGAAATAAATACTTACATACATACAAAACATTAAGGATTTTTATGAGACTTACATCGAAAATAGCAGTGCCGTTTGGTAGAACCCAGCCTATGATGACATCAGAACCTGGCATTCCACCATTAGGAGAGAATCCAAAACCTACATAGCCCTTTGTTTTAACTTCTAGTTGGAAAGTTATGTTTTCTTTATCTGCTTGCCAAAATATATGATAGGTGCCATTAGGATCAACGACAATGTGATTTTTCAATTCTTGACCTTTGCTAATAAAAGTCTTTAAAATAGTAATTGCAATTAAGCTGAAAGCTAATTTCATCATTGTTAAACTGCTGTTGTTATGTACTTAAATTATGAATAATTTTAAATACTTTTACTCTGTACGCTCTGTATGCTCTATTGCTTTGTATGAATAATTGTTATAGCAAAATGACAGCCATGCAATTTTGAAAGCTGTTTAGGAGTACATTGCTCAAACAAATTAGGGGGAGGGTTTGCTCTTTTGTTACTGGGGGAGTCAAGCATGCAATTCAGTTTGATATAAATGGAGTTCATAATAAGCAGACTTGGAAAAAACATTTCCTTCCCTTATTTTTGTACAATACTGTTCGGATTACAAAAGGCAAACATATTTGCATAATACATATCAAAGGAAAGTCCACAACTTCTATTTCAGAAATAAACAATTATTTTACGCATCTGAATATTGTTCTGTTTAAAGGTAAACCAATGGTTTTGCAAGGTACCCTGAAACATAATCCACGTGAAGGAAATTTTTAAAGAAAGCAAGTGTTCTAACAAAATTAATCACACTGGAAATTATTAAACAAAAATAGTTATTACCCCGTCAAAATGTTAGTGAGAATAACTTTTTACTTATTTTCCACATAGATTTTGTTGCAACACTTGCTTTCTTAATGGTATTCTTTATGTGCGATATGATTTTTGGAATCCTCACCAGCCACTTCCTATTCACTTGTTGAACTTTAACAAAGCTATCTCTAACTATTCCACCGTTAAATCAACATGGCAGACTTTTGTAACACCCTGTATATCTTCATTGTTTGACATTAAATTGTCATATGATGGTGTATTAATTAATTGAGATTATAGTTACCATTTGTTTTATGGTTGCATGTCTAATGGAGTGTTCTTCTTGTCCTAGCAACAAGAAAATTACCAAACTGTTGACATCATAAAACCCGATAAAACCTTTATTTCAAGAATATTACAAATGTAATGACATTTTTCTTCCTGTTTATGTTACCATGCATTTATATACCATGTGCTTTATAGTCACTTATAGTGACTTATAGTGACTATACTATTGTAAGATAAGTGTGTTTCAATCGTGTAAGAATAAAATTAATAATAGGATTTATGGGCTGTGGTGGGTTCATAGCCTTTTGTTTCCTTGTTGTATGTCTTGGGCATTGGCTTGGTTTCCTGCATGACATCTGTTACATATGTTGCACTTACAGTAGTTTTATTGGCAGCACATACGTCAGTTGTAGAAACATAAAATGTTGCATTCATTGGGTATGAAATGGTAATATTTTTGTTCTGAAAATTGTATTAAAATGTATAATATTCTGTATTGAAGCACATTTAGTGTAACTAGCTGAAAATGGAAACAAATTACAATTTCGGGCTTTGTTTGATGGGTACACAAAATTTTCTTTTCCCCTTCATATTGCATTGAAGCCATTTGTGATATTTTAGCTTGTCCTGCAGTTGCCCAATCATATTGCCTCACAATATCAAAAAATGATCGATTATAAAGTGAGGGTGGGGATATTACTTGCACCCTGTCTCTGTAAAGTAAAATTAGGTTATTATCTAATGCAGTGTATTTGTATGTTATAGCTATGGAACAATAACATTAATCATAATTTACGGTCCAACTTGTTCCACGCCAAAGAAATCGTATATTTTTTGGTAATCTGGTGAGCCGGTGCAATGAGTTAGAGGTGTAGCTGGGTAATATGACAAGAAGAAGTAACACATTTCTTGGTATGTGCTGATACCGCCCTACGAGTTTTCAAAAGATTTGGTTAACAATTTTTTTGATGTTGTAAAATATATCTATATACATATAATATTATATTTGAAGCAATTACAGTTGTGGTTTCATTTTTGCCTGTTGAATTGTACTCGCATATCCCCATTAGCATGTCACCCTATTGATTCAAAAATTAGAAAGTACTTCATACTAGCAATGCACTACACATATGCACTTGAACATTCCTGCACTATGTTTCTGCTTTGGATTTTTAACATATTTTAAGTAAGATACTCACGGGTAAAATAATCACTGGTTCTCTGAGCTGTCTCATGCTCTGAAATATTTCACAAACATTCTTAAACATTCTTATAATTAGGAAAATGTGTCAATTGCTTGGATTCGTGACACATATGTTGCCCAAGCCATTATTATAATATGAAATGCTTCAAGAGATTGCAATATGCATCAATATTATACTATTAACAAAATAATCATTTGAGAATTAAGCTTTCATGGAATCAATTGATGGTGTGTTCCTAGTCACCTGATAATTGAAGTCATAATGTTCGTCACTTGCAATAGGTTTCAATTCTTGATTTCCCCTAAAATATCTTAATGTAAGTTTTGTTCCTACATATTAGAATGGATTAAGAAATTAATGATATAAATTAATATACTAGGACAAAAGCATTTATAATCTGTAATATTAATTGCATGTTTTTTTCTTGCCTAACAAATGGGTATGAAGTAGAGCAGCAAATGCAGTTATTCCCTCTGGTGGAAAAGCCTTTTATACAAAAAATATAATTATTTTTTCATAAATGGCGGTTAATTATGTTAATTAGTGAAATGAATTTGAAAGAAATTTGTACACTAGCTGTGCATTCTGATGGACAGAACACTGTAACTGGAAATTCTGGTTGACCAGGTGGTATCGCCAAAGTGTAGTCAACTTGGAAATGCGCTGTCATCATAGATGCTTGAATTGGTTGTACCTTATTCTTTAAATAATACCGAATAATGGAATTGTCCACAATCCCTGATGGAAAGAATTCCAACTTAGTGTTACACT
The DNA here is from genome assembly GCA_034696005.1 of Glomeris marginata. Taxonomy (NCBI): domain Eukaryota; kingdom Metazoa; phylum Arthropoda; class Diplopoda; order Glomerida; family Glomeridae; genus Glomeris; species Glomeris marginata. The sequence continues at coordinate 829 of JAQFZQ010003182.1, read as the reverse complement.
CTGTCTAGAATTTAGTTGATCAGAAACGTACCGCCTCTTTTCTAAGTTCTAAGTTCCGGCTCATTGGCCCGAATCTCATTCGATCTCCACACACAAACCAATAAGAATGTATGGAACACATTTGTTCTTTAAAGAACTTAGAAAAGAGGCGGGACGTTTCTGATCAACTAAATTCTAGACAGAGTGTGTTATACAGTAAATTTTACTATGCAATCAAGATTCAATTTAAGGATATATATGAAAATCTCCATGTACAACATACCAGATTTTAACTCGTTGTTAGTGTAATGCATTTGTACAAGTAAATACGGTGTTGCATTATATTTCTCACCAAGAGTAAAGCCAACACCATCTGGTAATCTTTGTCCCTTAATGGACAATGTCCATGCAAAAAAAAGAAACAAATTGCTAGCTATTTTGCATGAATTCCCGGAGATCAATATAATTCAAACTTGCATCTGATCCCACAACCCACACATTCAATGGTGGATCACAACCTATAGCTGTAGGTTCTGTATCTTCCACGGCACATTCAAAACCTCGAGGACGGTTCGCAACTTCTTCTGCGTAATGACTAATATTTTGTTGGCAAATCCGAACAAAGAAATGATGGACTATAGCTTCATTGCCAGGTGTAATTTTAACCGTAAACTGAAATTACAGAAATATATTGTATATTTAATTTTGCAAATGTATTTTAAAGGTAAATAATACCCCTGTGTAGTCATGTGGCACATCAAGGTCTGGAACTTTAAAGCCTAGTGCCCATGCATGCGTTTTGACGCGCGCCAATAGTGCGTCATGCGCTGGTACAAGCGTCAAATAGCGC
>JAQFZQ010003181.1:0-11419 GCA_034696005.1 Glomeris marginata | reverse complement strand
ATTGTGAAATTGGTTTCGGACAATGTGGCGATATTACGGGATAACACCCTAAATCAAGAGTTCGGACCTGTGAATGTAGTGCATTTGACCCCGTATCATGCACCGGTGATTGACAATTTGATTCCTCCGGTACCAATGCCGTTGGATAGGGGGCGAGTTAAAAGAGGTGGTGAAGACCATAATTTGCGACCAGCGCCTAAGCGTAAACGATTGTCAATTTAAAATTTAATTGTAATTTTGGTCCTGGTGTTTTTGGAAGAGTTGGGTGGTCCTCAGTTGAGATTTCACATGCTTCACGTCCAAAAAGTGTGCTTGTGGTAGTTTCCTGGGGAGCATTCCGTGAAATTGGATCAGACAGGGTTAACATTTTTCCAATTTTGCGTTAGTGACTTTGGGTGTTTTTGGGTGCATTTTTGCGTGTTTTGGGAAACAACCCCACTTTAACACACAAAATTTTTTTTTTTTGCGGGGGCAGTGGGTGAATGGGAGACTAACCATTCACCCTTTTAATTTGGGAGAAAGAAAAAAGAAAGAGCAAAAAGGGTATAGAACGCGAAAGAGCAATGCAAAAATGAAAACGCAAGAGCGAAAATGCGTAAATCGAGCAAAATGAAAATTTAGTTCGCAAAGCGAAACAGATGGCGCCACTTCCTGGTGACGTAAAATAAAAACGTTGCAAAAACGAAAGTTGTTTACGACAAAATTTGCGAATAAAGTAAATTGCGAATTAATAAAGAGCGATGGAGTAAATTTATAGCGACATTTCAATAGAAATTTATGCAATAAATCGATTAAGACTATTGCCGAAACTCAAAAATGAGAAATAAGAGCGGGATGGGTAAAAATACGCAAGCATAAGTGAATAGAAAAAGAAAGGGGCGTGGTTCAAAGGTAAACCCGTGTCACCTTTTTATTGGGAACAATTTAGAAATACGCAGTGACAATTAATAAAATGCATTCAGATATATTTTATTAATATTCAAAAGAAGTGGGAGATTGTTTTTCATATTTTGCAGAGTGAAACAACGAAATAAAGTGGAAAAGAGGCGGAGTTGAACTGATGCCCCATCAGCTGATTGGCTAAAAAGTGCAGGGTTCTGGCAGTTCTTCATTCCAGTTGGGATTCTTACCAAGGAAGGAGTTGTTGGAGCCGTTTTTGTAAAGTTTTTTGGAAATACCTTACCAAACAAGCAAACATGGATCGTGGACGCGGCAGAGGTCGGGGAAGAGTTAGTGAAGACCCAAATGCAGCAGAAGATTGGGGAAAGAGGCGACGGGTTATACGAGACGTTAGCCCTTTCATCGGAAGGGAAACGCCGCCGCCATACCAGCCGAGTGATGCGCCACATCAATCCTGCATCACTTGCCACATTGACAAAGTGTGGGAAGGCGATGACAATCGGCAATGTGCAGACCATCGTGGTACCGACATGCCATGGAGCGAGGAGCGAAAGGTTAGAGAAACTTTCAAAGCCCTGTTGAGGAAAGGGCTAATTCCTCCTCAAATTCGGGATGGAGTGGCCCTTGACCCTCCATGCTTTGAATGTTGGAATGGAGGCGCGAGGAAGAACCAACCAAACTTCCAGTGCAGAGACCATCCCGACAAGGAGACGGAAAAGAACCGGGAGAGTTATCGGCGTGCGATTGAAAACTTTTGCGCCGGGAACGTGGCCATGCATGTTAAGAAGTTGCATGACGGGGCTGTAACCCGTCGGCAGATTCAAAAGATGAGTGTCCACAACCGGATACGGATGAGGATAGAGAAGGCGGGACCGTTCGCGGAGGAGGAAGAAGACGAGGACATGGAAGTGAACAACGAGGTAGGAGGTGACCAGGGTCCCAGTGGAAAGGGAATACAACCCCTTTCCATTGCCCCTTTCATACCCCAACCCAGTTCAAGTACGGGAGCCGTTCCGAAGACCGGACTTAGAGGTGCTCCGGAGCCAACATTGGTAACTAGACCATTGAGGATGGTGGTTCCAGCTGAGGGGATAATTGACCCTAGCACTGGGAAAATGGTGACCCAGGAGGAGGTGAACGAGATCTTGGCCTTACCTTGCTAAAGGGGTAAACCCTTTGGTGAGGTATGGGCCAATAGAGAAAAGAACGCGGCAAGAAGGGACAGGCGACAGGCGAGTGTCGGTCGACTCGAAACTGCGAACGAAAATCCGAACATGAGTAAGGGAGGGGTGGAAGTTGTGATCGCCCCACCCCCTCGTCTTCAAAAAGAAGAAGAGTATACCAGAGCGACAACCAGGACAAGGAGAAACGCGGATACCCAAACAGCGGGTTTTAAAGGGTTGAAGAGAATGGGAGTGTTAGATGAGAACTACTTCATTCTTGGGAACCTTACTACCAAGATTCAATTGAGCTCCACTACCTTAGCTGAACTAATGGTAGAGGCGTGGGACCGTGCCGGGTTCCGTCGACCCCAGGAAAGTACCTTCGACCAAGCTGTAGTATTGGGGAAAACTCTTGACTCCTTGTTATGGGAACGAAGAGATCGTGAAGCGGCCAACGTGGTGGAGGCAGCAGTAGGGGAACCGCCCCTTATTGTATTAGACGAAGAGGAGACCGCAAATATCTTGGAAGAGCCAAGAAGTTGGGTGATGACCCCAATCAGCCCTGTGGTGGTGTGGCCGGAACCGTCAGGCCAAAAGGGAAGATCAGGAGCTGAGGGTAATCAAGAAGTGATGAAAGTCCCTAGTGTTCCAGTGGAGTGGCCCGAAATTCCAGACGCTTTCGGGATCAAAGAAGGAGGAGAGGAGATGGCAGAGGATGCTGCGGAGAAACTAGCCAACAGCATCTTGGAAGAATTGTGAAATGGGCACGTGCCTAGTGATTTGTGATAACGTGGAGTTTATTTAAGTATATATGGTCGTATTTTGTGATACATGGTGTTAAGCCACGTGGCAGAGTTGGGAATATCCCTAAGATTTTATGGTTGTTTAAAGAGTTCGAGTTGCACTCTCTTATAAGCGGGGGGAGCTGTAACGGCCCGAAGTCTGTTTCTTCGTTTATATTTAAGAAGGATCGGGATCTAGAGGAAAAGAGAATGGAGATTAATAATTTGCGTATTATTATATAAGAATTAATACCTGAAGTGATCGGGTGAAATATAAGTTGGATCGCATTGTGGTAATAATAGTACAAGTAAAGAGGATAGTGACGTAAGCATTGGCCTCCGAGTGGAATTAGTAGGTGAATAACCAACCAATCCTAAACGGAGGTCCAAACGCGAGCGGGCGGGGTTAAATTGGAAAAAATAGCGTCGGTATTTAAGGAAATGTAACGGTTATCTCGCTCTCTTTTGCTGCGGATTCGGGATCAAGAGTGAGGTCCAGCGTCGAGTCTTCAAGATTGTGGTCTTTTGTGTAAAAGTAAAAGGTTATTAATCGGTTTATATTAGTGTCCAAATTGGTAAATAATTAGTGATCTGTTTTATTGCGTTTTGGGCGAGAAAGTATTGGCGTTTAAGTTAATTTTAAAGACCCAAATTGGGATTGTTTGAAATCGAAAAAGGGCGTTGTTTCCTTTGTGTTTGGAAAAGCGGTTTCGGTAAATTTCGAGATCTAGACTCTTCTCTTGAAAGAGGTTTGGTTTAATCTAAGATAATAGCGTTTGGGAAAGGAGTTTTCTTCCCTTTCTAGTTGGGTTAGAATTCCCAGTAGTGTTGATTAGTGTTTCTTTGCGGATTATTGGGAGTTAGTGAATTTGTGTTCTTAGTACAAGTGAATTTGTGTTTTGGCCAAGAGGCTATTTAAATAAAAGAGTGTTAGGTTCGGTTCTGTTAAATCTTCTCTATTTATTCCTTTATTCCTAATCTTCTATCAGATCTGTAGTAACATCTGTATTATTACAGAGTATAACCGGTTCGGCCGTTATAATGCTATGCAATCCACCACGTGATTTTGCTTCAAAAAACAGAGTTCAAAACGTTCTTGTGAAGTCTCAATTTAGTACCCGCAGTTGTGTCTGTGTTTGGTGACGACAATGCAATTACGCTTGCAAATCGTCTGTTGGAGGCAAGTGGTAAACGTCAATCGTTACAACAGATGATGTTGTACGACAATTTTTAAATTGGGCGATTTCTACATGTCGATTCTGGTCATGCGCAACACAGAACTCGTAGGTGATCCAATATTTCCTGATATGTTCATGTTGCACTCAAGAAAATATGAGCAATTGCATGATCAGTTTTAGAGGTACGACGTCACTGACCTGTTAAAGATCAGGCAGTACGGAGTTAATGTACCCATTGTAACAGACAGGGAGCTGGCCTTAAAAAAGGCAATAATAAGCAATACCAATGACAACCTTGTGATATGCCATAATCACATCACCAGTGATGTCAAGCGCTGGTTGAACAAACATTTTGGCACACGTGATGATCATGTGGGTTGTCAGGAACATATGAGACGTTTACTGGACTGTGACACTTTGGAGGAATTTGACATTTCCTAAGACAAAATTGTAACGACTCATGGTCACAAGAGTTTGTGAGATACATTACTGACCATTTGCACGATGATTTGCGTAATCACGCCATAAAGGCTGCTACTTGCAGGTTCGCAGCATTCAATGACAAAGCTGCAACAAACAATATCAGTGAAAGCCTGAATAAAATGGTGAAACAGCAAACCAATTGGCATGAGCCGTCGGTAGATGGCATGGTAATTGCCCTATATTTAATGCAGCAGGCAATGCTGCACGAGTTCAATAGGGCCTACAGGAATTTAGGCAGTTATTTTGCCAAGCCTCATCTGCCTAGCACAGTCGAGCTGACATTCACTGATGTGGAATTCATTCCACTAGAAACGATCGAGCGAGTGAAGAATGGCATTGATGGGTGGCACGAGCCATTTACTCCAATACCCAAACCGGGACACAAGATGAGTGTTGCATTCCTTGCCAGGATGTGCCTGGAACATAATATGGTTATCTACGCGCCACAATTTAGGAACCATGTAGTGATCAGTCCCTTTTTAAGCCAACTGCGTGTCATGTTGTGACCATGACACATGGAAAGCACACCCGCTCATGCAATTGTTCACCCTGCCACCATGAACTTGCAGTGAAATTGTTTACTAATGCTAGTACAGTACCAGCAAAGGAAAAAATGTTTGCTTGTCAGAATTAACAAAAAGGTCAAAACGTGTGGGGAAAAGTGGCAAAAAAAGACCAAGGATATTGGATCTGAGTCTGCATGTCAGACAAGCTCCTGATTCTGTCAAAGCACAAATCACAAGGCTTTGCAGAATACACCCCTAACCCTAAACTACAAAGACTCAGCAGTCCAAGAAACATTAGACGTCACAGTCCCAAATTTTGGAGAAGTCTCCACTGCTGGCAACGCTAGATGAATTGCCAGCAGCTGCAGCAACAGGCATATTGCCACATGAAATGCTGGAAACAGATGGCATTCCACCACTAAATGTAGATGAGAATATGACACTGACCAGTATTTTGGACATCCCTGTGCAATTTGGCTATGCACCAGTCCAAAGCCACATACCTGAATCTTGGTACAAGATGGGTGAGTGTAAATACTTAAAGCCACGCCTCTGGTCATAAACTTATAATTGGATGACTTTGTACAGAAAATAATATGAATCACTGGCTTCCAAGACACAATCACTGTATTGTTATTGGGCCGTTACGAACTGTTGGCCAGGCAACCATATGAGCGTGTAATTCAGGTTCTGCATGGAAATTCAGCCTTCAACAAGGATGACATTTATATTGGGATGTGCACAAATATTGATAAAGGCAAACATTTTGTGGCAGGTGTAATACACTTCAAGACAAAGGAGGTGTGCCTGTTGGATTCATTGTATTTTAAACATGTTGTGCCAGAAATTATGCAGCGCCTGGCAAAATTCATTGTGCTGTGCCATGGCTTGGCAAAGATTCCCTGTCACCTTCAGGAATGGAGATTTATATACAGCACTGACTGTCCAAAGCAGCCAATCTCACATGACTGTGGGATATTTGGTGGCGGGTACTATTTGGCTATTATATAATGAAGGTTGCTTGCACAACCACTGGACAGTGAAACAGACAGGCGGTAGATGTGCCACCTAATGAATTTGGAACTGAGAGAATCAGTGCATGAAACGCGACAAAGAAGACTGAAAGATGTAACTGAAATTGTCGCTAAAGTCAAACGTACCGATGTCTCGAATATTGTTGTAGTTCGCAGAAGCACACAAGAAAAAACCAAGAACAGCATGTGTAATTCGGACAAAAACTGGGCTCATTGCGAGTACAATGATGGCTCAAATAAATGTCCTGGAAATGATTCACTTCATCACAATGCTCAAGTGATATGTGTCCAGTGCCATAACTGGTTACACTTGGATTGCGAACAAGTTGTCGGCATGCAAGACACATACTATGTGTGCACCATTCGCAAAAGACAAGCCGCAGGTTTGTAAAGGTGGGATGCTGTAACGTCCCGAAGGTTCGTTCCTTCATATTTTTAGGGTGTTTAAGAGAAGGGAAATTGCAAGAATATTTAAGAGAGATAAGCGAGTTGATTTAAGGTTAAATAATATATTTTAAGTGTTGTGCCCTCGGGCAAGAGCGGAAATAGGGGATTAGCGCATATTTGTAGTGACGCTAATTTGAAACCCAGACATGGGCGTGGGCGGTGAGTGAGTGGGAGGGAACAATTAAATCCGAACAATCACTTTCTAAGTTATAGTGGCGAGTAAGATATGATTGGGGGTAAGCTTCCCTATAAAAGGGTCTGAACAGGGTTTTCTCGCTCTCTTTGGGTGCGGCTATGAGTTCCAGCGCAAGTGGTTGTGTTTATTCATGGAGGTTTATTATTATGGAGAGGCAAGCGCAGCGTCACGGACGCAACCGCGGCTCAAAGCAGGAAGTTGGCGTTTTCGCAACGCCTTCTGGGTAATGTCCTGGCGTGCCGTCACTCGGCCGCCATGTTTAGCGAGACGATCGAGATGCGGATCAAGTTTGCGGATCGCTTCAAACGCGTTATGCTTATATTACTAGTTTAACCCACATCCAAATTCCATGACTTCTCCATGACTTTCCAAACCATAATTTAAAAATTCAATGACCTCAAATTTCATGTCTTGCAGCTTCCTTTCTATTCTTTATCTGTGAGACACAGATATCTTGAAACGCTTGCATTAGTACACATTGTTAACCGGCAGATATGTTGGTTTTCATGCATTTTATCTCTCATATTTTTTGGGTTGACAGTCCCTTTAAATTGTTAGCTGACATTGACATGTTATGCAATGCCAAGTGACAAAATATAATTGCATAGTTATTATAAAAGGTAGAGGTGCATAACGAAATGGTAAATAACAAGATGCCAACACTCAAAAGTAAATGATGTACAATAACACAGAAGCGATGTTTTCACATGTTTTGGTATGGTTGTCCTTGTTTTGTCATTGCTTTCCTTGTTTTACGTTATGTAACTGATATGTGATGAATTAAGTTGTAACCAGGAGTGACTGCTCGCATTACTTGGCTGAGGCCAATATATCTAGATGAATGTGGACCAGGATAGGCACACTTACACAAGGCTCACTGTGGACATGAACAACTGAAATAAGTGGTTGATGTACCGATTGGAAACATAGTGTCTGTACTCTTCTGACATTCTGATATCTTACTTGCTAATGTGACAAAAGTGTGACTGTGGTATATATGAAATTTATGTTAATCGGTTGTAAAACAATGTGGACACCACTTTACTGAGACGAAATTGTAATAATAATTTGTAATTCATGGACATGATAGTAAAATCCATTGGTTTATGCACACAGATTGTAGGATAATTTACTGTTACATTAAAAATCAAGCGAACAATAAGTACGCACCATGTTTATTATTGCAACCATACAGCTGTCGTATGTCTCTTAAAATAAATTCATTGCAATTTCTGAGGAAGGCGACAAGCAGTTGGAGGTAACATAGAATCTGGCATTGTATAATATGTTGCTGTCAATTTTAATAGGAATTCAGAAATGTACGTGTACATTTATAACCATGCTATGCGAACACATTTTGCAAAAAACAAAGTTTTTGGATGGTATTCAAATATTTTTGAGAAGTTGCATGCCATTGCAAATAGAGTAATGGTTCCTGTAGGCAATTATGTATGTCAACTGCTACGACAACACAAAAATGTAACGCGTTATTTAAAATGTGTATTTACTGACAGTAAATGTACATGTATTTACTGACTGTAAATGTAAATGTATTTACTGACAGTAAATACATGTACATGCTACCAAATTGTTGAACTTTTGTAAACGTTCTAAAAACTTTAAAAAAATATGTAAAACTGTTGTCGAAATTTCATAGCAAACAATACCATGTAAAAGACATTTGAAAATGTATTGCTTCAGTGTACCTATGGTTCAGCACCTATTGCAGAGAATTTATTTTGCATCACGGTGGAAGTAGGTAATGTAAGAAGTGTAACACATTGCATCTTTGGATTATCCAGATTATCTGAAAAACTAAAATAACTATGTATGACACCATTGTGACAGTTAGTTAGAAGGTTAAATTAGCTACCGTTTGGCACAAATCGTGGCATACTTTAATCAATTAGGGGCGGAGCTAGGCATTTTTGATAGTAAATACACTGCGTTCTGGACGCGTTAGCACTAGTTTTCAATTATTATCTCGAAAACTATAATAGCTATCTATGCCACCATTGTGATAGTTAGTTAAAGCGTAAAATTAGCTATCGTTTGGCACTAATGGTGGCATACTTTCATCAATTAGGGGCGGAGCTAAGGCATTTTTGAAGGTGTCCGAGCAGAGTTTTTGCTAAATATCTGGAAGACTAAAATAGCTGCTTATGCCACCATTGTGATAGTTAGTTAAAGCGTAAAATTAGCTATCGTTTGGTACCAATGGTGGCACAGTTAATTTAATTAGAGCCCATGGACCAGCTCACGGCCATCACGAACAAGGTGGCAGAGGTCGCGCAACCTAAAGCTACGGTCAGTGAAACCACAAGTGAGACCACAAGCCAGGCCACCTTAAACAAGGCTCTCGTCTCCCGGATCGAAAAGCTGACGGCACGGTTGGAGAAGCTGGAGTCGCAACCTCGCCCCACCGGCGCTCCTCCATGCGCAAGCGCCGGCAGAGTCTGTATCCCAACTGCTCAGATGACGAAGAAAGCATATGCTACTACCACCGCAACTTTGGCGATAAGGCAGTATATTATATATTCAATGGTCCTCTTCATTATGAACATGTGCTTTAAACACTTTACATATTTTGGTCAAAAAGGGAAGAATTTTGCAAGAAAATTCCAATTGTTCACATAAAATAGAGTCCGTGCAATAAATTAGTGAAAGTTCAAACATAGCACACTTACTAAACCATGAAACACTGTAAAATATCTTATTGGGATATCTCCACGAAGTAACTGTGACATTTATATCAAAAGGTTGGGGTGGTAGATCATGTGACAAATATCTATGAGAAATGGGGCATTTTAAATAATCTGATTCCAGGAGCTCCTGGAAAGACGACTAACACTACCCCATCTATGTAAGGGGAAAGGTGCACATAAGATGTGAAAGTGGTCATGTAATTTGAATGTTTGATAACCAAAATTATGAATTCAAACAAGTGAAAGTGTCATGAATGAACAAATGTGTTTTCATTGACCAATAATTTTGGTGACTAACATGAACACCTTTGACATCTGCAGTGCAGTGTGCCCATTTTATAGATCCACAAATCAGTCCATGTGGTTTAGGCAGCACGCATTTGAAGGCACTGTTAGTCAGTTGTCTTTTCAGGAGCACACAGTACGTAACAATAATTTCTGTCCAGAGTTGTACTTGCAGACAGGAGTTTTACTATTGCTGATGCTGTCACATTGCACAAAACAAATTTATACACGTTTCCCTTCACAAAAGAAACCAACTAATTCCAATATATATGCAGACAATTAGAGGAATTGCTAACATGAGATTTCATTTAGAAGTTGTGATTGGGAAATGGTTTTCATTTTGAATGATTGCTACATCATGCGGTTATCTTAAGATTGTGCTATAGGGCCTGTTCTTCACGGTCGTTTCAATGTTTTCAATCCATGCTGTTCCTTTCAAAGCTGGTCACAACCTTGAACGCATGTAGTCAACGCTTAATAACCTGCATGCACATGGCGGAATGACATTTTGCACTTTCATGGAATTATTTCAGTCACAACAGACAGCTGCGTTTATGAATTCTAAATATCCCTAAACACTTTGTGTTACAGTTACCTCACTTGGATAGGCCACATGCCTCATTACATTCAATGCATAGGCAAACATTGAAACGACCGTGAAGAACAGGCCCTATAGCACAATCTTAAGATCACCGCATGATGTAGCATCATTCAAAATGAAAACCATTTCCACAGCTTTTTCGGTTGCTGCCCCTGTAATATCACTTTGCCACATAGCGTCCTATGTTTGCTGTGATGCACTGTACCTACAGTACATTAATGTTCCTTGTGGGAGTGATTTTGGTTGTAAAAATGTGCAATAATTTTTTCCAGTCCAATTCGATAGCCGGCTTCAACTCTCAAATTGGAACTACTTGTCTATCATTAGCGGTTTAAAAGATAGGAATGCAAGAACCTTGATCCCGTCACTCAAGGTCATGTAAAATACCATTTTTGGAATCGGCATAGGGCACTTCCTATTCACTCTCGTTTCCATTACTTACTTATCTTTCACAGTTACAAAGTTACTAGGCGAAAGCGCCCGAAGCGGACCACCCTGTATAAGGTGTTATGAAACATCATATAGGTTTACGCAGAAAGGTTTGTTGATGACCAATTAATTTATTCATATCATGCACATAGGTACATGGTGTTCCCTCAACTGCTATTGGCTGAATTGTCCATGCATCCAAAGCAGTAGGTAAAATAAGTATTTGGGACATAGGTATAAAGCCAGGAAAAGAATGGGTATTTTAAGAATTTCTAATACAAAAATGTGAGAAATGGAACTGTTCATTGTGACTTCTGTTCAAAATACTGAAGGAATCAGGATTCAAAAACCCTGTAGCTGGACGATGTTGAATATCAGTGATATACTGCAATAGGCACTCAGACAACCAAAACTCTACAGTTGCTCTCACAAAATTGTAACCATTTTAAAGCCATGTAATTAGTCTTTAACAAGAAATGAACACATTAAGCATAAATTTAAATAAGTTGAACTGTCGACAACTGTCACCAATTACAATTCTGTGGTCGTATAATAAAAGAAATTTCAATATCGCATAGCTCTGACTGTAAAGTCTCTACTTATAAAACACTTTGTGCTCCCATCATGAATTAAATTGATGGAGTGGTAAGCGAATACGAGATGTTGATCCCAGGCTGGTGTTTTATCATGTTTGACGTCACCGAGTCACG
>JAQFZQ010003180.1:0-11425 GCA_034696005.1 Glomeris marginata | reverse complement strand
TTGTTTGTTTTTAAAGATAAAAATAGTAACACGGAGTCATGTCGTTTTTTATGCCTGTTTATTTCATATGAAGGGATTATATCCGTATAAAATTAACACTGTTCAACTATATTAGTAACTGGATGCCGCATTCAATGAGTGGAAATGATGTAATAATTCTTGGAACTTGATTTTCCTTGTGTACCGAAACTTGGGTGGAATTTTAATGATAGCCGATGCGTGTGTATTGGAATGAAATGGTAATGCCAGGCGCCATTTTGTTTTGTCCGATGTTTCATTAGGGATTGTTGAAGAAGGATGAAAATAATATCGATCGTGGTCGACGTCGACCACTTGCCCGTGACGCGGAATGTCATCCATCCCGGCTAAGCACCTGCGATGATATCGTTATTTTTTGACGAAACATGGCGGTGGATGTCGAACGGAACGTTGTTGGCCGCCATGTTTGTTGCGGTAATGACGACCAGAGCGCGGTGGCGGCTTTTTATTTTGTCGCTTCGCTGCACTCGTGCACGGCTAGGTGGGCTTTCTATAGTATTGGCGGTTTTTGTGGCTCTCTCCAGTAGAATCGATGCCCTCCTCCCGCGTGCCAATTTGGCGAGCCACATTGCGATATCGGTGTCATTTTGACCGTTGTGATGGATGACGTTCCGCGTTCCATTCGAACGTGCGATGACGGAGAATCGAACGTGCGGCCGCCATCTTGAAAACGCTCGCTCACGTTCCAATTTCCCATGAAAACTCTGAATTTGAATAAGCAAATCGTTATACTAATTGCCCGTAATGCCGTTTTATTGCCTAATTCCAAGCGTAACTCGTGTTCTAATAAGTATTTACATTAATTCTTTACTTTTTGGCATGCGACACGCAGCGAATTCAATGGTGATGATAGTCTGCATGACAAAATGACGTCATCGACCGCTTATTGCGTTGTTACAGCATCAATGTGAGCGTCATTTGCCTGTTTATATGAATCAAAACCAAGCTGAGAGGAAAGATATAATAACTGGAAGCCAGGTTAAATTATTATTTGAGGACGTGGAGGATGACGAGATTGCACGCTTGAGATGCTAGCGCAGCACACGTCCAAATTTTTGCAGTTCAAGTCACTGCAGACACGTCATAGCCCCGAATAAAATGACAAAGTTTTTGGAGGCAAAAAAATAGGACATCCTAGATGTGAAAACTTACATAAAGATCTGCGGTCTCTATCAATGTTGCGCGTTATTTTCAGTTTTGCATAATTCACACCCGAATAAAACATGACCCGAGTGAACAGTAAACCTCAATGTGACGTCACTGTTGGGAAAACAATTCCGGGCGACTTGTGTAGTAACCTAAAAACAACTCCCCAAAACTTTCAAATGCAAGTGAAAGAAATCAAATGAAATGATGCAGTTTTGGTGTATGTAGATGATGGAAAATGTTTAATTACAAATTCAAAAAAGGGGAATTCACAAAAGTGAGGCTGTAAAGAGATTGAAACTCGTTGCGTCTTCGTTTTGCGCTTTGTTCACGCCAGGTGGCGCTGCGACTAGTCGATTTCGTTTTCTTTGTCGTCGTTTTTTTTTTTTTTGGAAGACTCGATAAATAATGGGAATCTGCGACTTGAATTCATTTTTTGAACGGGAAAAACTTTGCACATTGAACGTTATTAACGTCGAAAAGCAGATGGTTTGTCTTTTTTAACTGTTGCCAGACTGATTCACTGAATGTGTGCGTTTGTTGTCTAATGGCGGAGTTGGAATTCAGTATATTATGGCGGTTGTTTTGTGGGGGGAGATGATGATGATGGTGGTGACGATGACGACGACGTTTGATTGGTGGCTTTCAACTCGTTTGATGTGCAGGTATCGATAGTGTTGTGATTGTTGTCCAGGCAACGTACTGAGCTTTGGCAACAACCCAGAAGCCATTTGTATTATCTGGCAACTCGTCTTTCGGCGGCAAACTCGTTGTTGCCATGGCAACGCTCACCTGCCTGCCTACCTGCACCCACTCTCTTCTACCTTTTCTTCTCTCACTGCATGCATGGTGGGTGTATAGTATGTTTATGAATATTTTTTCGTCTCAGGTGAAGAGAGGGAGAGAGAAGGATGACAAAAAAATAAGAAACAAAACTCGTAGGCGTTTTCCACTCGCTTCAAATGATACGAGTTTTTACCTTGGTTTTTACGCCCCCTTTTGTGAACGACTGTGTAGATTGCGAGGGGTGATTCGTAAATGACGTTAGGATTCGAAATAGAGATGAGATAACTTTTAGAAGAAACTGCTAACTGGATAAATTATCTATCAAGTGCATATCATCTTTGAAAAAAATAGTCAAGATGTACTTAAAAAATGTGGGTGGGTAAAGGCGATTGGAAAAGTCAGGGATGTTGAAAATGTCATGCAAATGTCAGGATATATATTTATATAAAGAAGTAATAAAAGTCGGGAATGATCTTCAGCAAGTTGTGGATTTATGGGTGATCCCTGCATTTACAAAAAACTGGATAGTAAAACAAAAGGGTTTTATAAAATTCTAAAACGAAATTTATGTTAAAAAATGTGCTCTATTTTAGTTTATCCATTTTTATCCTTAAACACTGTTTTTTATTTTAGTTGTTTTTTCTCCCATATCTATTCTTGCGCAGGTTGCTATTTGTTAATATTTTCCTCTCGAAATAAAGATATGATGAGATAAAAAAAAATAACTTCATCCTTTATTATCCGAACTGATTTTCATTGTGTCTGAAAGTTCAAGAAACACTGCTCCAATTTACTAAACCCTTGTTCCAAATTATTTTAGGGATAGGCCTAAAATTGTATCGGTTTAATCTTGATCTTTTTTTTTGGTTAAATTTGCGCTGGAAGATGGTGTCAGGGTTTTTGATATGGAACCAAGCAATGAAAATGGAGGCTGTTTTGACCATTGACCACCTGTTTTCGTCCGGATGACCCATCGGTCGGCTATTTTGGGATGCCACTTTTGGCCCCTTTTCCTCTTTCCTCTCTCTTCTCTCCTCTCCTTTTCTTCTTCCTCCTCCACCTCCTCCTTCTTATTCTGCTTCTAAATCGGTGTTGTGATGTCACAGTTTCGCTCGAGGGAACAGTCGTCCCTCGTCTTTACCAACATTGGTCAATGGTCAATGGCCGCCACCTTGTACATCTGCGAAGGGAACATACAAAAATGACGTTATTACAATGAAAATTAAACTGTTGAACTTTTTTTATAGTACAGCTGTATAGTGTCTACTGAAAATGCATGTATACATATGTTTTGCTGAATGGTTTAAATTTGCACTTGAAGATCTCTTGAAAGTTGCAATCGATAATCAATTTTCAGAAAAGCGTTATCAATTTGAGGCAAACCCGAAGTTGCTTAGAAACCTGGAGATGTCATGTTTGGGATATAAAAAATATTGACAGATTCACTGAGGGGTGGGGGAGGACGTGTTCGTTAATTTTTGACAGGTTCTGTGCGAAAACATAGTTATTGGACGTCCCCTATGCGCGGTCGATCGCGACGCGAAAGACGCGAGCGACCGCACCTGGTGACGTCACACCGGAACGCTCTCATCATCGAAGAGAGGTTCACGCACTCGACCCGAACCTGACATGTCGGAATTCCGATCTCTCTCTCTCTTTCTGCTATCTGTTTCCCCGGTCACCAACTGAGATTATATTTGCTATACAAGTATATAACCATAGGAAGGAAGGGAAAACACCAAAAAGTAAGCCGAATTATCGGCAGCAGAGGTGTCATTATGGAAACTGATACGGAGCAAACTTGTGTCAACTTGTGTACATACACCGAATCGTTGCCATGGCAACGCGGCAGCCATGGCAACACCGCATGATCAAGAGAGACGCGAACGAATTCGACGCACCGACGAGGAAGCGGCTTGTAGGCGTGGCCGAGTCATCTTGGCAACGGTTGCTTAGCAACCGTTGAGGGCGTTGCCGCCAAGTCGCGACGCGCGACCTACATTGCCCAACTTCTTGCCCCTTTTTTGTAGTTATAGCGTGACGTCACGCATCACATCCTTTCCTCGAGGGATCGTCTTTTAATCTCCCCCCTTTTTCTGGGCAATGGACTCGCCGGACGACCGAGCGGTCGTCTTGGACGAAGCGCGCTATTCGTCGATTGATTTGGCGCGTAATCGTATGGGGACGTGACTGCATGGCATCTGATTTATAAACTCGTGCCCTTCCCACGTGAGTATGAAACGCCATCCGGTTGGTTGGCTTCGGGAGAGAGAAAAATAGATTCGGAGGCAGAGGGAAAGAATACAAAAAAAAAGGTGCAACACCTGCCGGTTGCCGTGGTAACGCGCTCTGAAAATCCGTCGGTGACGCGCCGCGGTGCGTCCCCTGGCGGATGCGAGACGAAACGCGTTCGATTCTCTTCCATACGAATTTACGGGGTGGGGTTTATTGTTTATTGGAAGGCGGAAATTCCTGGAAGTGACGTAGAGTTTCAGGGAATGGGACAAAGGGAAATAATAGTTCGATGAAGTTGGTGAATTATTTCGCAAGGGGATGGTTCTGGTTATAAAAAAAAGTCCGATGTTGAAAGGTCACAAAGGATTCTTATGTTTCAATTCTGGTAACTTGTGATGCGTAGTTGGAGAAACGGATATAAAGTTGCTGCAGTTTTGAGAAAACAGAGTCGTATTGCACTATACAAAAATATTACCACCAAGTAAATAGATTTCACTTCCGATGGTGCACTGAAAGTGGCTGTGATTTTCGAAAATGTCATCTACGCAGTCTGGTATCAGAGTGAGAAATTTAATGATATCTTATTTATCGGTTGTTTGTGTTAAATTCGGGTGTAGTGAAGAATGTTGCCACTTGGAATATCCAGCGTGATGAGAGATTACATTGGTGAAAAGTCACGTGATCACGAGAACAATGGCAGATGAAGAGGCAGGCTGGTGGTGGAGATTGCGACTTGTGACGTCACTTTCGGTTAATCGGCGTCACTGCGTGGCTTGTTGCAGCATTCATCGATTTCTGTCACTCACCTGAATGCCGAAAGAGGCGCAGTGGGTGTGTTGCGAGAAAGATTAGGGAAAAAAACGTTGGAGGAGAGGAGGTTGCGTGCCAAAGATTTATTTTTTCCTCTCTCTCTCTCCTGCACTTTTCTTTATGGCGTGCTCGACGTGGGAGTGATGATGGGGGTGGGGTGGTAGTGGTTGGTACAATTTGTCCGGATGTTGAAAGTTTTCCGCGTTAATCATCCGTGAGTACGTGGATGTGGACGCGCAGTTGATGACAAATTCAAGCAGCTCAATTATTATGCAAGGTAGTCGCAGGTAACGAATGCGTCACTTTAATGTGACGTCATCGCGTACCTGACGGACTCGAAAAGCAAGTGACGTCACTTCAAGGAAGAACAGTCAGGTGCGGAGCTGGGGATTGTCCAAAAACAATGTCGCGCTGTGATGTTTTTCTCGCAGTTCAACCTATATATATATTTTATTTCAATAATATAACTGAGTGATGAAATAAGCCCGTAGGTGACACTGTTATGTAACATGATCTACAGTAACATGATCTTCCAAACGAACAACTGCAGAGTCGATTAGTTTCATCAGTTAATGTTTGACCCAGATTTATGAAATGACAAGCACGTGTTTGATGGTCTGAATAGGATTGAATGATCAGGAAGAAACGCCCGTTAAAATGGAACAAAAAGAACCCTTAATTTGGACTGTGATGGATGTTTGAATAGAGTACGTAATTACGGGACGTCCCCCGAGGTGAGCTCTTAAAGGTGTGGACAAGATGGCGGATAAATCGCGCAAGTGGTGTTCGCGGAAGAATGAGTCGGTCGATAATATAGACTCGTTGTTGGGCAGTTGGCCGGCAGACCGTTTCCACTTCCGGTGATTCAGTGGGAAAGTTAAAGTTGCTCACGCGATGCTCCGTTCCGTGACGGGCGGGGCTACATGCATCCAGTCACGTGACCCGTATATAGGGCCTGTTTGAGGGAGGGAGGTGGGAGGGAAAACCCCTACAGTTGTCGACCGCAGCCTCCGTCGTCATGGCAACCGGCGGCAAACACCGATCGCCCCCCTTTTTTATTATTGCAGCATGGAAACTCTGGATTCCATGTATGAAAGCGAAATGGCAAATTGTGACCAGTACTTTTCATCGATCGACGTTTTATTTCCCGTTTTTTTCTTCTTCGCCGTTTTCAGATTGCAGCGATGGCGGTCCGACAAAGATGGCGTCCACGAAGGAAACAAGTGCCTGCCCCCCTTCTGCCACCACTCGAAAATCCCTGACCTCTAGTGCCTTGAAAACCCAGAACGAATGCAGTCAGGATGCATCCAACAATTCAATAGGTAATCGATTGGTTGTTCGTAAAAATGATCACCGCTAGAACCGTTGGGATTCGGATCGATTCGAATGTTGTGTGTTGTGACGTCACAGATCTCGGTGTTGCCAAAATCTCATTCTCAAAACGCGAAATTGGGTTGTTCAATGAAACTTATTGGGGAAATAAATCGTTGCAGACCCAGAAACATGGGAAGATGAGGAAGACGATGATGAATACGAGAAAAGAAGCCGAAACGACCGTGTTGAGCACGAAGACGAAGAAAACGACCGAGACTCCGACGAGAGTCGAAGAAACACGCCGAGAAAAGTAAGAATAAGAAAAATTGGCAATGTTTCCATACCACAGCATGATAATATATTAGAGTGATTTAAAGAAATATCATTGTATAATCAGTTGTGCTGCGAGCTGTGTGGTGAAAAGGTGAACTCACAGCACGATCTAACCGTTCACCTACGACAACACAATGATGGGAGTGAAGCGGTGGCACCTCCACCAACCACCTCATCACCCAGCCACACGTGCAGCTTGTGCGGCAAGCGACTCAGTTCCGCAGCATCCCTCGACAGACACATGCTGGTGCACTCCGGCGAGAGACCGTTCCGGTGCAGGCTCTGCGGAATGACCTTCACCACCAACGGTAACATGCACAGACACATGCGGGCTCACCACGAGGTGGAACAGCAACAGCACCACCTTCTCCATCAACGCGGTGACTCCAACACGTCACCGAACAAAAGGCACCGCGCCAGTCACGTTTCGCCGGCGAAGAAGAAGGCAGTCACCGAGACCTCTTCGACCGCTGATGATGGCCGTCCCGTAGCGGAGCACCCGGTTGCCGCCACGACCACGGTGGCAGACCCGCTACTTAACTGCCCCATCTGCGTCAAGAGCTTCCTGTGCAAGTACGGGTTGCAGTCCCACATGGAGTCGGAACACCCAACGCCGACCGAGCCCGCAAGCGCTCCGACAGAAGCCCCGCTCGCCGCAGCCACCACCCCGAAATCGAGTCAATCCAACGGTTCCCCGAGAGCCCCGAGGAGTCCCAGAGTCGCAAAAACCGCTGCCGAAAGGCCTACTCCGGAAAGTGACTGCGAAGTTGGGTTTCAGGTACAGAAATTTTGAAATGTAACCTCGGAAGTTTTCAAAATTGCCTTGAAGGTTTAATGTATTTTTTGTTGTATTGCAGGACTTGACTTTCGTGGATTTCTCTGCGCAGAAGTTTGCGCTGATCGCCAAGGACTACTGCGAGAACCACCTGCGCAGGCCGAGCAGCGAGTCGCAAGCCTTCCAGTGCCGGGTTTGTTACCGTGCCTTTCCCATAGGAGACGCTCTGGCCCTTCACACTCGTGCCGCCCACCCGGCACCTTCCGCTCTCACTTGCACCACTTGCCAAATGTGCTTCGCCAACCCTGAAGCCCTGCACCAACACGTCAGGACAAGACATCGTAAGAGCTCCTCGGTCAGCGCCGACTGCCACATCGACAAGGAAAACTTCCTGGCCCTGTTCGAGCTGCAGACCAAACCGCAACACGTGCCGTACCAAAGTGCCCAACGCAAAGACGCGGACCTCGCCGACATAAGGTCCATCCTCGCGGTGACCGGAGGAAACACCGTGCACCCTGCCGTACAATCACCGGCTGACGAGTCCGAAGCCGCGAGCCCAGAACCCGCAGCCGTGCCGGAAGCTGACGGAGCCGCCACACCGTCTATGATCAACGAGGCTGCCAAGGGGTCCGACGAGAGGGACCGGGATGATGGTTCACGTAGCGAGAGCCCTACTGGCAGGTTTCCCTGCAAACTCTGCTCCAGCGTGTTCCCGAACTTGCGTGCCCTCAAGGGTCATAGCAGGACCCATTTGGGGATGTCGCCGTACCGCTGCAGCATTTGCCCATACGTTAGCGTGGACAAGAGCACCCTGCAGCGCCACCTGCGAACGCACAACGGCGAGAGACCGTTCCTGTGCAAGGAATGCCAGTACCCGTTCACGACGAAGGCCAACTGCGAGAGACACATCAGGAAGAGACACGGCAAGAATTCGAAGCAGGACATCATGGCCGTTATGCATAACGGAGCGAAAGATAACGCCGTTGAGGCGGGGCAGCCTTCGCGTTCGGTGTCTCCTCCGTCATCCTCTTCATCGTCTTTCACGTATTCGTACTCGTCTACGCCGTCCCCTGCTGGATCTGGTAGCGGGGGAGGATTGGGACAAGGACAAAGACAACAAGAAGATGTCGCGGATGGCAGTGGTTCCGGAGGCTGCGAAGACACGGTCCTAGATTTGAGTCGCACCACCATGATGTCGATCGTGGACACGGTTCAGGAGTGCACAACTACACCGTCATCTTCAGTGTCTTCTAGCGGAGGAGCACGTGGGACTGGTCTTTCAAGCGGTGTCGAAACGGATGCGGACAGACTCCAAGACGCGCTGGTTGGCTTTGGGGGATTCCCTCCGCAAGATAAACCTCTGGATTTGGCCCTACGTCCTGTTGACCTGTCCGTTAAAGCAAGAGTTGCACCGGTTCATCCCGCTGCTCCTGTTTCAACTGCTTGCAACCGTGGGGGAGTGTTCTCTCTGGTGGTCAACGGTCGAGGTGGACTGCTGGCAGAAGTGTTGCCGCCTTCGGGGGGACTCGCAAGATCGTCACCGTTCCAGACGCGCAACGCGCCGTTGAACTTTTCTCAGCCGTCGCTGAAGATGATGCCCACCTTGATGCCACTCAACATGACCATGATGGCTGCCACAGCAGCCACGCAGATGCAGGTACCGATGCCGGCCGTACCGCTGCCGGTGCCCAGGGTTCACACGCAGCACGTGGTCAGCCCGGTGAGAGAAAGCAGCAAGAGGACAGCGGCCACGAACCTTACGGTGACCGGGACGATCCGCAACGGGGTGCTGCAGATGAAACAGCAGAAGCAGCGGAGGTACCGTACGGAGAGACCGTTCAGGTGCTCGCACTGCCCAGCCGGGTTCACGCTCCGCTCCAATATGGAACGCCACGTGAAACAACAGCATCCGGAGTACTGGGCAGCCAAGGTACGAGGGAGGAAAGCTTACATCACTCCATCACCCCCGGCTTCGTTGTCACCCCCGGCCAACACCGCACCGTCACCTCCACCTCCTCTTCTGGCTCCAGCAGCCAAGAGCAGCAGCATAACGTCACCAGCGTTCCCCGGGTCGATCCCTCAGCCTCCGCGTCAAACCTCTACTCCTCTGCAGCTTCCTCTTCCTCCACCTCCACCTCCTACCCTTCCTTCCCATCATCCGCTCGCTCATCCCCCTGCAGAGGAGCTGGTCAATCCGAGGTTAGTGACCATCTCGCCAGAAGTGAAGCATGCAATATCGCAGCAGATCAAGCATCGCAAGGCTTTGGATCAGCAACAAAAGATGCAACAGCAACAGGCGTTGATGGTTTCACCTGTGCCTTTAACGACGGCTTCGGTGTCCGCGACATCGCCGGCAGTTGCCTCGGTGGACGGTGTTAAGCCGCAGCGTCGTCCGGAGGAAGATGACGGGTTGGCGGATTTGGCGAGCGTGTCCAGGTTGCTGGATACGGCCAACGACCAGAGCATCCAGAACATGTTGAGAGGCAAAGGAACATCGGGAAGCGGAGCAGGGGTTGGTGGCGCGAGGGACAGGGAGAGAGATTGCGAATGCTTGTCCGGAGAGTCGGCGGAAGGAAGAAGTTCACCTTCGCAGTCATCGGCATCGCCGCCTTCAGGCAGCGCCAAGAGCGCGGGCAACACTAGTCCGGGAGGTACGTCGCGCAAGAGCGCGTACACCAGCGCGCCAAACCGCGTGGCGTGTAACTTCTGCCCTCGCAAGTTCCCGTGGAGCTCTTCGCTACGAAGGCATCTGCTTACGCACACCGGCCAGAAACCATACAAGTGCCCCGAGTGCCCGTTGTTCTTCACGACAAAGTCGAACTGCGACCGGCATCTTGTGAGGAAACACCATAATTCTTCAGGTAACGTAGCAACCTTCGTTTTCAAAGCACTTTTCAAAGTCTAATGACTGTCATTGCGTTTTGCAGCTTCTAAAGATAGAAGCAGTTGTCCTCCAACGACCTCGGACACCGCATCAGCAGGAGAATCTAACCAAGCGGGTGATGACAGCGAAGACCCCGATTCAGATGGTTGCGAAGTGTCTCCTACGATGGACGACTCTCGCGGCGACGAAGACGATGAAGTCGGAGAAGACGACGATGACGATGGTAATCAGATGGATACGTTGGCGGTGTCACCGAGTGGCAATCCAGACGAGGACATGGATACGGACGTCGGTTCCTCTTACGAACAATCCGAGAGACGTACCGCGAGACGGTGAAGGATGCGTTTGTGCCATTCCCTCTGCTGCCTGCATAAGCCGTCCACCATATTTGGGTATAAATCTTTATCAGGATGAAGAAAAAATACGATAACGTAGTTATATACATATACTATATAAATGAATATATATGATATTATATTGTAATATACAGTTGGAAATTCACAAAAGGTATATGTTATCGCAGAAAGGGAAAGTGCCTTTGCTCCCACGATGTACACAAAAACCCCAAAATGGCTGATGCTATGTTTGTGTTGTTGGCTATTTATATACTGAAAAGCCTTCTTTACCAGAGCACTATGCAGAATGCATTGTAACGTCCCAAGTTAAATGTGGCTTGACGCAATAACAATATTGCGTGCGGTCGTCAATGAGAGACAACACAATATGACATTTGCTATACCTCATTAAATAAATGAATGTTACGCGTAAAAGGCACTAACTAATCTGTAAACCGTTATACAGCGATAATGTAATAAGAACGTTTTATTTTCTCCGCAACTTGCAAACAGGGAAACAGCTGTTTTTCTCTCGTTAGCTGACCAATATATCAACATATCATTAGAGTTAATAATGCACAAAATGAGCGAGTTTACCCCGAGGGACGCGATTGTTATTTGTCACTATTCTGCGTAACATGGTGCACTTGTTCCCATTTGATCTATAATCAATACGAACCTTTGCGCACAAGTGATAATGTTGCGGCATACAAAGTTAGTTGCAAGTGATATCAAAATTTGCTATTGTTTTTAAGTTTAGAAGTTTCT
>JAQFZQ010003179.1:0-11429 GCA_034696005.1 Glomeris marginata | reverse complement strand
GCAGCATTTTACTTGGGTTTTTATACACAAAATTACCAATCAGGACCAATAGGATTAGCGCTTTTCTGGTGGTGCGTATTCTGCACATGTGGTGGAGGACCGAGGTCCTACTTACCTACGCTTCGTCACGTGACGTCTGCTTTGCAGCATTTTACTTGGGTTTTTATACACAAAATTACCAATCAGGACCAATAGGATTAGCGCTTTTCTGGTGGTGCGTGTTCTGCACTTGTGCTGGAGGACCTCGGTCCTACTTACCTACACTTCATCACGTTACCAATCAGGACCAATAGGATTAGCGCTTTTCTGGTGGTGCGATACCAATACACTACATTGTGATATTTGCCGGTTACATTACAGAGGAATTTGGCACACGGATAGTCGTGTGTGTCCGAGTCGTAAGTGTTCGACTTATTTTTTAAGGAATTAAACAAGGGAGTAAGAGAAACTAATGGGAACACACGAGTGTCTTATACTGCGTCCACATCTTGTTAGTAGTTCAATATTAGCATTTGGTTAATACACCGCCCAATGCGACGTTACTTCAAAAAGGCTTTAACATTATTCGTTACGATAGCTGTGAACGCAGTACAGCACACTTTTTACTCGTACTATTTTACTAGTATATCATTCAACCGAACTAAGGTAGCGAAACAGGTCTTTGCGAACTCAAAAGAGTATGGGAAACACTATTGGTTTTTGGAACAGCTGTTTAACCGTGCCTTGCAAAAAACAAGCAGGTCAACACGGTCGCATTCATGGGAAGAAACCAAGCGGAAAGACCTGCTTGAACAAAATCAACTGCGGTTCGATTTAATTCCTGTTTAACACGCGTGACTTCTATTTCTTCTTGCGACTGAATACATACACGAGAGAGTGGAAACTCGTGTATCTCGTCTACTATCACAATATTCAGGAATACTATTGAAGTCCGGCGCATTACTCAAGAGCAAGATCGAACCGGAGTTCATTGTGATCGTTCCGTTCTTTCCGCTCGGTTTTCTCCCACGAACACTCGCATTGACCTGCTCGATTCTACAATTGCACTAGTTTTATACAAAGTAAGGAAAATGTCAGGATGATATTTGTAATTGTAAAAATGGCAGAAATTGTAATAAACTACAATGCGGTGCAACAAGTGCACGTGTTTTCAAAGTTCACGCTAGCCTCCACCCCATCCTTAGGGCCACTGGTAATCGCAGAAGTGTTAAAACAAATAAGAAGTAGAGTCCAGTACAATAGAATACATGCAAACATGCACTGAAGTGTGGATATATGGGGTCAATCAAAGGATCATGCACATGTATGTGCCAATTAGTAATCACAGTAGAATCGGATGGCTGTAAGTAGTCGTTAAGCATGCATGAAGAGGACTTGGTTAAAGGCGACAACTACATTCGGTTTCACTTGTCGGTAGAAAGTAAGGAACTAGTTTGTAAATGAGGCAAAGTTAGTGAACGTTGGAAGAGATTAGGAAGACAAGGTACGGAGTAGGTGCGGCAGAGTGGAATATCATATAGTAGTCCTAGAAGCGGATCGGCATGCAGAAGTTTTAGAGGGTTATACCGATCCATTCGAAGCAAGGTACAGATTGGGAAATGAGGTAAAGGCAAGTGAATACTGGAAAGATTATGAAGACCTGGTACTGAGTAGCTGCGGCAGAGTGGAATATCCACTCGTAGGCATCTAGTAACCGTCGAATCATCGTTTAGTAATCGTATTAGGAGCGTATCGATGGGAAGTTCATTCGGTTCACTGGAAGTGACCCTTAAATTGTTAAATTTGGTTAGGTTTGTTAATTCCACAGTATAATATACGTAATACATGATAAAATTGAGTTTGTACATCCGAATGCTGGAAATTAATAACCCGTTAAATTTTACGACTAATATAACAATGTAACTGCCTCGTAAACACATTTAACTGTATTATATTACCATTATTTTCATAAATTTACATGTTATTCAACAAATGTGTAAAAAAACACCTTTAACCTTTTATTTTGGCCTTCGCTTCATTTTCTTATTCGGCCTTCGTGATTTTTTCTTTATTTTTATTACTTTTTTTATATTAATTTCTCAATGTGATAAAATTAAACAACAACTCTGGGTTAAATATACAAATGACAGGTGATCATTTCCCCCATATAAAAACATGCCCTCATTCAATATGAAATTGCTGGGAAACCGGGACATCACATATACATAAATTAAATATTATATATTAAAATTATTAAATATTCCTTATATTTTTTAATATTTTTTTTTGGAATTATACTGGCTTTATGCTTTAACATATAAAAATATATATTTATATATAAACAGGGAAATGATCAACAATAATCAATAGAAACTATTCCCAGGCAACTTTCATAATTTATCATTTCGGTTTGAATTTTTTTGGTGGGCAAAAAAAAGAGCAATGTTATCGACAAATCGATAAATCGATCAATAATCAGTATTAGTATGTGTTTATATGTAGGAAAAAACATTTGCGTGTCCTATATTAATCAAACCAAAGGATTACATTACAAGGTTACCTCAAATCTCGTTTGATGCGTGTAAAAAATTCAAAAAACGTTCGATGGGCGGAGCGAAAAATTCAAAAAACGTTCGATAACGGCGCAATTAGGCTTAACCTAACCGCCATTCTTCCGCGTTCCATCGCAATATTAACGAATTCGTCTTACCTTTGGACAAAAGTCCACAATCGATTTGACTTCTCTTCTTCATTCATTCGTTTGTCAACACAACAAAACGATGTGATCCAGCCACAACCCAACTAACATTTGCCCTTAAAAAGCAGCGCGATTCAAAACTGCCACGCCCACATTCCAAAGCCCCGCCTACGCACAATTCCACTGGCTTCCATCGAACCGCAACGCCCGTCAGTGACGTCATCGTCTACTCGCTTTACCTTGGTTTATACCCGCACGTGACGTCATCACCTGAGCCAAAAATGTATCCCGATCATGTACCAAAAGACACATCTGTGACGTCATCATCCCACATTTTGCTCTAATCTCCTTGCTAATAATAATGCCCGCAGGTGATGTCATCATCAACGTTTCTACCTTGTTTCAACCCGCACGTGACGTCATCACTCAATACATAAATGCAGCCTCATAACAAGGCTCATAACGTAAAAGACACATCTGTGACGTCATCATGCCACATTTCACTCTAATGGCTGCGTTCAAAAACTAACTACCCCTGGTGCGAGCACCAAGCACTGTGCCTGTTCAAAAATTCAGACAGAGCACTCGTGATGTCACTGGAGCTTGTTCAAAAAGTCAGACTGGGGTATGACGTTTTGATGACATATGATGACATCACAAGCACCGAGCAGTGCAGTATGAGTGCAGTATGAGTGCAGTGTATTGCTCCTACACTGTTCCCCCGGCTTATGTGCGCACCACTTCAGCAGAGCATGCGCTTTGCTGCAACCAATAGTAACCATCCGCCCGACTGCTAACGCCGGGAAAGGGTATAGAACCCCTGATAGAACGTTTGGTTTGCCGCAGCACAGTGACGTCACAGTGGTATAGGGCACTGGATGTACGAGGTTTTCGAATTGACCGATTTCAGTAAGCGCCTCCCTTTCCAATATGGAGTCCGTATGGAGACAAACTCTGCAACCGGATTGCAAGAAAACAAGGTTTCCCCTATAAGGACGCCATTTTCCGAATGTTTTTCAGCCAATGGCAGGCCCCTTCCCTTAGCATTTCCACTTTTCAACTATGGCAAGGAAGTTCTTCTTTTCTTTCTTAATCCGAAAACCTTGCAGATCGAACGCTTGCACTATAAAGACGGCGGCTTCACGTTACATCGGTCCATTCGCGCATGCGGACAGATTCTAGGCTGAGCTCGGAGCTCCTGGTAACAGTTTATATAACTCCTTGCTTCAAGAAAGGGAAATTTCAAATTTGAAAAAAGCCGTTGGAAACGGCCAAGATGGCGGCACATTCGAATGTCAACTTTCAAATTTCGTAGTTTGTTTTCGGTACTTTTTAGGATCGCTGTTCCTTCTCCAACTATCGGGACCTACTTTGTTGATTGATTTCAACTTTTATAATATGTAATCGAGCTTTTCATTTGCATTCAACGAGCGTTAAAACTTGCATTTGACCTCGAAACAAATCCAAACACACCTGGAAAAACAAGTTTGACTTTTCTCATTTACATCCACGCTTTACCAGTAATAAAAAAAACAACTTGTCCTTTATATTTCAGGTTTGAAAAAAGTGGTTACTTTCGCTTAAACAACGACAGGTCGGTCGGTCATCTGCCTTTGGAAAAAGTAATGGTAAATCCGGAAATAAAATGGCTGCCAAATATAAACTTCCCATTTGTTTTTGAAAAAAAATATGGCAAGGTCACAAGTAGTTAAAAAAACATTTAAATTAGTTACCTACGTATTTAATGTCTAATTTTTTTTAATTCTATATAAAAATAAAATACCAATATACAATAAAATATAGATAATAAATACAAAAATAATTAAAATGTTATACAAATTATTAAAAATCACATTTAAAGGGGAACTGACAGAGTTTTGTAAGGTACCCTGATAATTGGTTTGTAAGTAGCTATTTGTGTCCCTTATACACTGGCGCAATCAGAAATCCATTACTAATTTTTTAAAAAAAGTTATACGTGTTTTACCGAATGCAGCGAGCAAAGCGTTTCTATGGAAAAGGCACTGAGAAAGGTACTGGACTTGCGAATAGCTGAGCATTATTTGTTGGCTTAATTGCAAATGTTTTCCCGCTTCACTGACCAATGGTCAAGCATTTTATACAATTTTTTGCTCCAATATAAAGAGAACAAAATGGTCACAGGATGGAACCAGTAAAGTCGACATCCGGTATTGTATAGGTGCTTACAAAAAAAAATAGGAGATAAAAAAAAATATCAAACAATTATGTATATATAGTCAACAAACAGAAGTGCATGATCATCAGCTGATGTTGGTGCTGCAATGGGAAAAGTGCAACGACCTCTCAGCTGATTTTATTGGCTGCCAAATGGGGCCAAAGCAGGTCACTGGAGGTACAATTAATGACCATTTACCTTTGCAATAATATTACATCCATAAAACAATATTGAATTAAAAATACTAATAATAAAAAAACATTAGTAATTTAAATAATAATATTAAAAAACATTAAAGGTGAACTGACAGGGAGGTAAAAGTGGACTATGATCAGCCCTGCCATTGGGTAAATTGGGACTACTGGCCAATTAGTCTGACCATGATTGGCCAGAAAGGGTACAGTTCAGAGTCCATGTCAGTTCACCTTTAATAATTTAAATACCGATATTAAAAAACATTAATAATTTAAATTCTAATATTAAAAAACCTTTATAATTTTAATTCTAATATTAAAAAACATTAATTTAAATCCCAATAATTAAACAAAATTAATACAAACAAGACTATTAATGATAAAAACAATGTTATTAATAAAACAATATAATAGAAAAATTTAAATAATAAAAGTATATGATAAAAATATAAATAATTTAGATTTAATGTTCACATTTTATTAATACAATTTAAAATATGATTATGTAACAGTTTTAACACAATATATTATTAATTTAAACCCACTAATTTAAAAGTTTAATATAAAAATATACAATTTGAATATCAATAAAAATTGACATTTTAAATGTAATATTATTATGTTATTAAATAAAAACAAGGAACTTGTAATTCCGGTTGAAAATAAGGGTCAAGTGGGCGGAAACCAATTGGGGAAATACAGATAAAAATTTAATTACAGTGAACTGAAATTTAATTACACAGTAAAAACTCCCAAATCTCATTTTTTTAAAAATAGGCCTATTGTAAATTTTTTAGTTACTAACCTAAAAAAAAAAACATATTTTTCATATTATTTGATTAAAATACGTCTGATAACGTTTAACAATATGTTTCCAAAGCCTAGATTAAGTGTATGATTCGAGGTGAACCCCAAATCACCTAAAAACCGAACCCTTCACCTAATTAAAAATCACTGTGCAAGAAAGTTGCACGAGAATCACACATGCGCAATATTTCATGACGTCACCACGCTTTCCGTACGAGACACGTGACCAAAACTTGCGCGCAATTCCTTGCTTTGCAACTATATTGCTGAACATCTGTTTTCAAGATATTTCCACTGGAAAATTCGCAATTCACGCCATTATTTCTCGATCAATTGATGTTATAAAGTTTTATTATGCAATCGGAGATGGTAAACGACACATTTGGAGATTTTAACGTGAGAAATTTAACGAGAAACACGAAAAAATCGAAATAAAACGAGTGTTGGCGTAATTAAAAACCAGTATGCAAGACAGTTGCACGAGAAATCATTTAGCGCAATATGTCGTGACGTCACCACGCTTTCAGTACGAGACACGTGACCAAGTATTGCGCGCAATTCCTTGCTTCGCAACTACATTGCTGCAATCAAGCTGCAATCTTTAAAATTCCTATTTTTCCACTCGAAATTCGCAATTTACGCCATTGTTTCTCGATTAATCCATGTTATAAAGTAGTATTACGTAATCGATGATGATAAACGACACATTTGGAGATTTTAACGTGAGAATTTTCGAGAAAAACTAAGGAAAATTTGAAATAAAACGAGTTAGGCCTAACGGAAAAAACCGTTGGATATGGAACGCCGTTTGAAAACACAATATCAAGGTACGTCATTTTCTTATTAAAATAAATTATTATATCAATGATTATGCATCGGGAAGTAACATATAATGAAATATAAAATACTTACGGAGTTTAGAAGCCCGTTTCACAGCCGCAGTCATATTTTTTCCCAGTTTTTAAGACGATTTTAGACGCAAAAAGGCATTTTTCGGTATCACAAATGATCGTTGAACTTCGCAAAACTTCGCTACCGATCCATAGTAGTTCAATAATATTGTAATCCACCGATATCACGATAATTCAGCCTCGAATGAACTCCATTTCCTACGAGAACCAGCCGTTTTCACATATCAGTTCGTCGAATCGCGAAAAACACGATTGGTTCATTCTCGTGCAACTTCCTTGCACGGTTAGATATTGCGCGCAATACTTGATCACGTGACTCGTAGGAAAACGTTGGGTGACGTCATGAAATATTGCACGGGAACGTTGCGCTTGCAACAGTATTGCACAGCAAGTATATACATCGCTTTTTTCGAGAATTCGTGCAGTGAAGCTCCGCCTACTCGACGTCAGTGGACGTCACAAACAAGGGGGCGGGGCGTAGATAATAAAATGCTTTTAAAAAACACAATGACAGTTAAAAAGTGACTTTTATCACTGGTTTTTCGTAATTTTACAACGTAAAAGTGAAATTGATTTCATACAAAGTCAAGAAAATAGAATATGGATTTCAATGCGGGATTCCAAGATCGAATCACGGGTGGGCGTGACTTATTTTTTTTTCTTTTCGAATTTTAAATGGTATTTAGTTCCAGTTGAGTATATCCATTGCTCCATTTCATTTCCTTTTTTAAATGAGTTTTATTGTGTTTTTAGCTTTTAATTAAATGAAAAACAATACGTGCATACGTACGTAACGCGATAAATTTTATTTGTTCAATAATTCCATAATGATCATATGGATTGATTGATAGTGTAGGAAAGTGACAAATCAATATATTGATATAGTAATCTTTTAATATATAGATTCCTCCGAAATAATAATGAAAATGTACATTTTAAAAATACGATTCGGCAAATCCGCGACTCGAGATTATAATCCGCGTAAAATTAACAATCGATCTATTCTAAAAGTACTTTCTTTATTTGAATATAAATACTTAAATACTGATATACAGAACTTTACAGACACTGGCACATGTTGGCATGAATGATATGTTGTACAGTCTTCGTAGGAATATACGTAACTCGGTCTTCGAATCCGATCGAAAACCGAATACATTTGTCACCCGAGATGGTAAAAAAATATACAAAGTTCGGGAAACAATGTTGGAAACAATGAATAATACCATAGTAAAACATTCAAACTTAGAAGTGCAGTACAAAAATAAATGGACACGTGAACGATGAACGCGTGAATCGTGAAAATATCCATCGGCCGACACGAACAACTAAAATTAAGTATGAACCGATGAAAACGAAAGTTCATTGTAAATATAAGATGGAAATGTCCAACCAGCAGTGACCATGGACCCAATAGTTCTTTCCTAAAATGGAACCGTAGCGTGGAACTCACTATATCGTCTTGTCGAAAATGCGCCTCGACAATCACGTCGATTCTTCGTCTTTGTTCTGGGCTTCCTCATTCTTTGCCACATTGCTGTCCACATGTCCAATATTCAGATTAGGTATCTCAATCTTGGGCTTCAAGTTGGGGTCCGACACTGTTGCGTACGGAGAAGTCATCGGTGTAGTCGTTACGCTGTAATCGCCATCCGTCTCGTTCTCCACTTCGGAAAGCCTGGTTAAATGTTTCCCAAAATCAAAATTAGTAAAGTGTTATAGGAAATATTCATTATACAGCTCCAACACCGTCCAGCAACATCCAAACTCATGCAGCCCCCAAGCTGCGAGAACCATTTCCCAAGGATATGGCCACATTACCTTGATAAACCCCTTGGAATCGGCGACAGGCGAGTTGGACTCTGGGGTTGGGAACCACTGAATTCATTGAAATTAGACTACATTCACTGATAAAATCAATACCTGTTCATCTTAAGAACCCATTGGACATCCCCCTTCAGTATCAATCCGAAATGTATATTACAACATTCGCGTACTATTTATATTTTACGGTTTTCCCAAAATTTGATAAATAATGATAATAAACCTATCCTTTGTCCGACCACGTGGCAATAAGCCTATCCTTTGTCTACCCACGTGGCGATAAGCCTATCCTTTGTCTACCCACGTGGCAATAGGCCTATCCTTTGTCTAACCACGTGGCGATAAGCCTATCCTTTGTCTAACCATGTGCCAATAGGCCTATCCTTTGTCTAACCACGTGGCAATAAGCCGAGATCTTTTGTCTAACCATGTGGCAATAGGCCTATCCTTTGTCTAACCACATGGTGATAAGCCTATCCTTTGTCTACCCACGTGGCGATAAGCCTATCCTTTGTCTAACCATGTGGCGATAAGCCTATCCTTTGTTTAAACACGTGTTAACAAGTTTTTCCTTCGTTTAAGGCATTCTTATGATGAACAGTTGGATAATTTCACGTACAAACATTGCGCATAAAGTACGTAAACCTTACGAAGGTATACCTGGTTAGAACATGGGGCAAAGCGACATGTCCATCGATGAGCGAATGCGATACACTTTCTATTTCATCCGCTTCGCTGATGTAGAAGCGTGACAATGGTGCATCTCTCGTATTGTGAGGACTCTCAGGCCTCAAGCTGTACATGCTGCCACCATGTCCCGGGGCACTTCCCGGATGAAGTGTCGAGAAGGTGGATTCGACAGAATCCTGTCGATTGTAGTGGGGCCTTCGCATGTAGCCGGAGTGTGGATCCAAATGTCCCGATGGTCCAGTACCTCCTGCGTGGTGTTCTCCCATCATCGGGTACGCGTCTTGAGGGTAATCGTGGTTTGCATGGTTGTAGTCATGAGGGAAGCCATTGGCTCGTGAACTGACCCGCTCCATGCGAGACCTTCGACGGCCCGAGTTGAGGGTGGCCAACAGGTCATCGGCCATCAGGGATTCTTTTCGGCCCAATGTTCTTGGGTAGAAGTACATTTTACCGTCGCGGCCTCTGCCCTTCTCCAAGATTCCGGTGTCCACGCGAGTCCAGTCCCTAATTCGAGAAGAAACATAACAAAAGGCTCTTGTAAGTCAAATGTTCTCAGTTATTACTTCTGACACCAGATGGCAGTTGTGTAATTCTTTCAGAAACACCAAACTTACAAAGATTTCGTAAAAGCGCCATCGAAACAAGCTCTATGTTACCGTTACGCGGCATATCCTTTTTATTTTCCATGTGAGCATTGCGCTATCATATGATTGGTTATTGGCTGAGTGGGAGGAGCTAACATTCCGCAATGCATCATGGGAGCTAACAGTCAGCTTTTTCAGCATTTTTACGCGAAATCAAATGAAGTTTTAGGTTTTTAAGTATGTTTACGGGATAATACTTCGGTAAGGTTCTTAAATTAGACATTTTGGAACTATAATAGGGAAATGTAAATCAGGAAGGGTTTACATACACATTTTCCAACTTTGTCCCTTTCCGGCAAGTCACGCAGTCCTTAAACATCTGCCACGGTCCTCGTTCGAGGATCACCACGTCCGCGGATTCATCGTCTTCCTCTGGGTCCATGGGGTTATGCAAAAGTGGTTGTTCCCTGTCAGTAAACCTAAATGTTCCACAGTAAAATATTAGATTCTACTTCAAGTAAAGTCTTGCAAACAATGTAAACTAACTTCAAGTGCATCGTTGATCCGGAATATGTCGGTATCCTGTGTATCATCGAAGCCGGCGTGTACGGTAGATTGGTGTTACGGCTGTTCCAATAGAGGTCCTTGACAATTGGTGGTAGCTTATTATATAGTTCATCAACACCCATGTAGGAAACCTTTTTTAAGGTGAAACAGTTAGAAAAAGTTGCTCGTAATTACGTGTAATCGCGTTACGGAAACACGCGCTAACCTGAATGTGTCTATCAATGAGCCAATTGGTTTCAAAATCATCATCATCTTCCCCAAATGGATTGATCAGCTGTTCAGCAACCTGAATTCAAAAATAATCAAGTGAACCAATTTTTAATGGTACTAAAATAATTGATTTTTTTTATTTTTTATTTAATTTTTTTAAAGTACCTTAAGCCATCCCAGGTAGAAAAAGAACTGCAACAAGGTAAAAATAGGGATGTAGATGTCAAAATCATGGCCAGGGTAATTTTTACTAGGATCCAAGTACTGCCTTCCGACGAGACACGCGATGAAGAACAGGTGGGTGGCCCAAGTGGTGACTTGCGTGTAGACTAATGGTACAGTCACCCAATCGTGGCACCACAGTAGGCTCATTTTAGACCTGGTGTCATTAAGTTCCTGAAATAATGAAGAAACATATGGAAGAGTTACAATATTTCGTAATCGTATTCATTCGGTAGTAAGCAAGCGCAGCGTAACAGCAATGTAAATCAAAACAACAGCAAGGACGACAAGAACAGAATTAGCAATAACAGCAGCAATGAATGATAACAAAGCAAGGTCAACAAAAACAGCAAACGATTCAGTGGTAACAACAACAACACTAACTGCAACAAGATCTGAAACATCAACTGCAACACGAACTGCAAAAAGATCTGAAACACGAACTGCAACAAGATCTGACACACCAAATGCAACATAACAAGAACTGCAACCAGATCTGAAACAGCAACATCAACAGCAACACTAATTGCAACAAGATCTGAAACA